>JAJOOS010080491.1:0-35905 GCA_029582725.1 Solanum chiquidenum | reverse complement strand
AGGGCTTTCCATGGATATATTATTTGGCCACCCAATAATTTGTGTGCTAGGAGATATGACCCTCCAAAGTAGACCCTCGAAAAGGCTTCACTTGGAAATTTTGGATTTTGATACGGTTGCTCTAAAATTTGGGTTAAACCCATCTCCCACTCAATTTGACCCCATAAACAAGAATATGAAGTCGGATTTTCGAAAAACGAAATGGATTTTTTTATAAATAGCTAAACAAGTTTCCGGTAACTTCCGAAGCACATTTTTGAGAACTTTTTGGGTCATTTCACAACCAAACATTTTTAATCATGATCTTGTAGTTCACATTGGATGCAACAATTCACAACATTTACACCAAGTACAACACATGCTCAAACAATGACTCTTTTGTTATTTTTCCGGGCTAATGCAAACTCATACCACACATCAATTAGATAATCCTACACATGCCATGAATGCCCACACTTGTTTATGTTTAGTAAAGCCTTTCACTCAAACAATTTCAAACTCAACAAGGCCTATTTTTTTCAAATAATCAACTCACTCTCACCAATGAAATTCTTACTTTCCTCAACATACCATAAGCTTGCCCATAGTGTGCTCTTACTTTCGCATTATACTTCTCAAGGAATCAAGAGGACTTTTATTTGGTTGTAATGTCGGCTTAAGGTAAGGGATGGAATATTAGGGATTTAGTTTAGTGACTACACCTCCCTAATGCACATGTTATTATTTTGCCAACAATCTCCTTCATAGCATTTCCTTCCTCCTAGTATACACTTCTTGACTATATACACCCCTTGTTGCTCCATATTTGCCCTTTATTTCTTTTTCATGCCTTTGCACTAACCATCCAAACCCTAGATTTTAACATCCGAGTAAGGTACACGTTATCCTTGATAGGATCAGGGCCAATGTTTCAAGCATAGTTCTAAATTAGCCACCCTCAATTTTAGTTGAGGTGCACATTGTCACTAAGGACCAGGGCCGAAATAGAATTTTCTTTTCCACACAATGTAGCATTTCACCCTTAGCTATACCAACCAACAATTTTCAACCCTTATTGTTTAACATAATGAATTAAGGATTTTCATAGGATTACAAGGCATGGTATCAACAAACGAGTTTCAGTTTATCATGTGGTTTATCAATAAACAAGGCTAAAGGCTCAATGGGGTATCACTAGGGATAAATTCAATGGTAGGCATACAAGTAGAGTTACGAATTGGCTAATTCAAAGAAATGCCTCAATCACATTCCCTAAGTCATACAAGCTACTAATTTAACATACACAAGGAAAGTTCTAGAGATCAAGTTAAGCAAGAACTAATCAACTCTTCACCACACTTGGCATCAGGACAATTAAGGATATATCAACTAACATGCTCATACTATTTGCATTACGGTATTACTACACAATTAAGCCCATTTGCATATTATTTTGAGTCAAAACTTAAGAACACATGCTAGTTACAAGGTCAACAATCTATTGCATTTTTTCAATTATGACTACCCATGACGTTTGGCTAACTTATTCGGACATAGTGTCAAAAGACCAAGGTTGGTTTCTCAATCCTACTCCACTATGTGACTAATTTTTCCTTAAGACGGTCATCATCCATCCATCATTGGGAGCTGTCACTCCTATGACGACTCTAAGACTCAATAAAGCAATAAACTAGTCCTAGTCAGTTCAAAGGGACAATCCCCAATAAAAGTACAAAAAACAAACGCTGAGGAACCCAAAATAAAAAAAATTAAATATTTAACTAAAAACTAACACTAGACTCGATAAAGCAGTAAAACATTATATACAGCAGAGACATAATACCCCACCCCACACTTTCAAAATAAGCACTGCCCTCAGTGCACAATTAAAGCAAAGTATAGAGTTAGGAATACTACCTCGGGCCTCTAGGCCTCGTCGTCATCATCGTCGAACACCATCAAGGAATTCTCCTCCCATCCACCACATATGTAATGACCCGAGAGCACCCCCTAGTTGTTACCGACGTATTCGACCTCAAAGAGGTCTTATACAAGACCTTAGCATTCATCATAACATGTATCATAGAATAAAATCACGGAAATTTTAAAACTTGTACTTTGGAAGTTCAACTTCACTTCATATATGAAAAATAGAATCTAACTTCGTCACAATGTACCATCTAGACATAGAAGTATCGAAAATGGGACTTAGCCCTTACATCAATAAGAAGTCTTGAAATAGGAAAGTACAACAATGTTTTTCAACATAAGCAAAGAACTAAACATAGAAGCTAGATCATATGGTCTTGTCCTCGGACTTGAGGACTCACCAACTTGGGGAAGCAACTCCAAGTGTCATGAGAAGTAAGCTTGAATCCTCAACAGCCCGAACCTAAATGTTTGGGGAAAAGGGAGAAAATATGGGTTAGTACAACACACGTACTAAGTATGGTTACTATGCATAAAAACTATTGAAACGTGCATAAAAGGACATTTCGTCAAAACATGCTTTTTACCAAGTAAATCCAATATGCACACAAAATAAGCATCATAGTCCAAGCCAATATAGTATCATCCCAACATGTAGACAACCCAAGCAATACTAGTGCAATGCAAAGAATAGAACCCCATAACCCTATTCAAAGCCAAGTATCACATTAAGCAACCTACTTCATGCATACATTCATAAGATGATATATCATCATAACTTACCATATTCATAACGATCATACAAAGCATAACTTCAACATACATAAGTCATAACCATCATAATCATAAGAGAACACTACTACAACCATCTCTTAGGATCCCACAAGTGCAATGTGCAAGAGAAGTCCCATACCCTCCCTTACACTATGTAGAAACCCTTAAGAAAGCCCTAGTAAGAGTTCACACCTTTCATACCTTTACTTACTTTTACATTAGGGAAATATTGCAATAACCGACATATACCATGAGAGCTACATGGAATCCAGTGTTCTACTACCACACCGAAAAGAGAGGGTTAACACTTACCTAACGTGGAACCATTCGTACATAACTATCTAGGTTGATCCACTAAGCTAAAGTCCTATGTGGGAACATAGTTAAAGGTCAAGGAGATTGCTTCTAGAAACCCTAACATACTAAATGTGGAGGTTTCCATTTCATGAGACAACACATACCTTGGGTCATCCGGACTTGCTAAATGTGAGGAAATCCATGTGGGGAGCCGGACTTACTAAACGTGAGACCCCCATCTCATTTACATGCCCTTTCGGTGCTAAGAATCTAATTCCCTTTAGTAATCACCTTTAGTCATCACATAAGTTCACATTAGCCTTTACTAGACTCTTATGTAAATATCTTACCATAATAGCTCATATGTGTTCATAAGTGAGTAACAATCCTTTCACTTTAGAAACACTTAGCAAGTGAGTAAAAACCTTTCACTTTACATTACATTATAATCATGAGAACTACCTTTCAATCATATAGCAATCATACCATAACATACATACATATTTCGTAGCTAATTCAAGTGTAGAGGGTTAAGGATGAGGAAACTAGGTCATCAACACCACAACAACACATTAGATATAGTATCATTGTAATCTAAGTAATTTACCTTTCATACTTGAGTTCAAAGAAGAATCAACCTTCATACCTTATTTCCCTTCATGGGACATTCATACTTCAATTACCAAGCAATTCATAACCAATACATAATACAAAGTAATTCATGAAGTAATGACATAATCAACATCAATGTAAGCAATTGACATATTCCCTTCATAGCCTTCAAGGCTTCATTCAAAGACTCAACCCTAATTATAAACAACCTAGGGTAGAATCATCATACAAACATGAATTACATAACATGACAATCAATTCATTGCCTTCAATTAATATCCAACACAGACTAGGGTTAGAATTTGGAAAAGAAGGAGAAACATGGGTCTCATGGGGAATTCTTCAAGAAACCATCAATACAACATAAATTCATCCATAATTATTCATATAACATCAATCAAAGTCAGTTTATAACATCAATTTCACTTTAGAAAGAAGACCCACATTTTTGGATTGAAACCTAGAAATTGTAGATTTTGAAATTTATCTTGAAGGGGCCTCTTGGGGAAAGGAATCCCAGGAGTGATAAGCAACTATACCTTATTGACGAATTAACCATGAAAATCTGAGTTGAAACCTTGGAGACTTGGTCTTGTTCTTGAAGCTCCAATCTTCTTCAATGGAGTTCTTGGGAAGAGAGAGAGTAGAGAGAAGGAGGAACTTTAGGTTTTATTTCTGTGGGGTTTTGTGTTTGAGTGATAAAAGTGAGGTAAATTGACTTAAAAATCATTATATACACGTCCCCTAAAGTACCTAAAATACCCCTCACTTAGTTGGACTCTTTAATGTAATGAAAATCAATTTCTAAATTTCTGCATTTTCGGCGCGGAAGAAGTTCATGAAGCGGAGCTGTTCCTAGAAGATATTTGGAATTAAATTTCGAACTGAATTTTTGCTCCTTAGGGGATCAAGTGCGCGACGCACATCTATTCCCTCCAAGTGCAGTCTGCAAGCTGCCTTGGCAGCTTGCTTGGCCAAGGTTAGAGTCCTCCTCGGGACCCCTTAGGGTGGCCCCGGGGAGTCGTATTCGAACGTTTTGACTCTATAAACATATATTTACCTAATTTAAACCTTTTTACAAGATTAAGCCATCATACGACACTCCCAAACCTGCACAAAACCTAAGGACACACTAGGACACATTCTTCTCTTGTTCCAGACGTCTTGGTCGTTTCTTGACGTTTAGACTTTTACTCTTCCAAACCAAGTCAATTGCATTAATTTAGGTTTAGAAATATCATTTTAACTATTTTTAAGTCATTATTCAAAAGGTGAGGCTCTAACTTAAGTCATAGAATTTCCAGGGTGTTGCAATATCCCCCCCTTAGGAACATTCATCCCCGAATGTCACTTGTACTTCTTTCTAGGGAGATAATGACTCAAACTAGCAGCACAACAACTAGTCACATCAATAACATCATATCATCATATCATATAGGAATTTAATCCACAACATCACCATGCTCAAAATTCTTTACTTCACATAAGTATAGGAGGAACTACCTTGTCCGTAATCAATGAGCATCAACATATATACTAAGCAATTAACAAGACATTTCTTTAACAAGACAACATCAAGCATGCTCATTTCATCTCTTATGAAGACAACATCACACAACATCTATGGGTGTAATTTCAACCATGAGAAATAAAATTCAGGAAAACTCAACATACAACTTAAGCATGAATTTTTACAAAAATATGCACATACAAGGAAATCATGTCATAATCATCAACACGCATGATTTTCAATTTATAGCAAATCAAGAGAGACTACTAACCTCAACTATGGCTAGGAGTAGGAGGAAAAAGATGAGGGTAGTGCGACTTCATGGCGGCCTCGGCCTCCCATGTTGCACCCTCAACTAGGTGGTTTCTCCATAGAACTTTTACGGAGGCAACCTCTTTATTCCTCAACTTCTTAACTTGATGATCTAAGATTTCGACCAGAACCTCTTCATAAGAAAGGTTCTCATTCACCCCTAGACCTTCTAGAGGGAGAATATACACCGGGTCACCTATACACTTCTTTAACATAGAAATATGGAACACCGAGTGAACCGGGCCAATTCGATGGGCAATTTCAACTCATAAGAGAACTTTCCAACATGCTTCAAGATCTCATAAAGCCCAACATACCGGGGCCTAAGCTTCCCCTTCTTACCAAACCTCATCACCCCTTTCATGGGTGAGATCTTCAAGTAGACCCAATCACCTAGTTCAAATTCAAGATCCCTCTTTCTATTATCGGCATAAGACTTTTGCCGACTATGAGCTGTTTTCAACATATCCCTTATAAGTCGAACTTTCTCCGTAGCCTCATAGACTACCTCGGGACCAAGAAGACCAAATTCACCCACTTCAAACCACCCAACCGGAGATCAACACATTCTACCATAAAGTGCTTCAAAGGATGCCATAGCAATACTCGAGTGGTAGCTATTGTTGTAGGAAAATTCTATCAAAGGTAGGTGGTCATCCCAATTACCTTTGAAGTCAATGACACACGCTCCCAACATGTCCTCTAGGGTTTGAATGGTGCGTTCCTCTTGACCATCCGTTTGAGGGTGAAATGTCGTACTAAGTTTCACTTGAGTACCAAGCCCACTTTGGAAAGTCCTCCAAAAATGCGAAGTAAATTGGGCACCTCTATCCGAAATAAACGACAATGGGGCCCCATGCAACTTCACAATCTCCTTAATGTACAACTTACCATAATCTTCCGCTGAATAAGAAACCTTGACGGGAAGAAAATGGGCTGATTTAGTCAACCTATCCACAATGACCCAAATGGAGATAGCGTCTCCAAATCTTTAAAGCAAAGACTACGGCCGCTAGCTCAAGGTCATGAGTTGGATAATTCTTCTCATGCACCTTGAGTTGTCTCGAGGCATAAGCTATAACCTTACCATGATGCATGACGACACAACCCAAACCCACTCAGGAAGCGTCACAATATACAATAAACCCTTCGGTGCCATCCGGTAAGGTCAAAACTGGAGCGGAGGTGAGCTTATCTTTCAACAATTGGAAGCTCTTCTCACAAGATTCCGACCATTCAAACTTGGAATTATTTTGAGTTAAGGCCGTTAATGGAGATGCAATAGATGAAAATCCCTCAACAAACCTCTGGTAGTAGCCGGCCAAACCCAAAATGCTTCGGATGTTGGAAGGACTCGAAGGTCTAGGACAACTATTGACCGCATCGGTTTTCTTTAGATCAACTTCTATACCCTCACTAGAAACAATGTGACCAAGGAAAGCAACCGATCTTAGCCAAAACTCGCACTTGCTAAACTTTGCATAGAGTTGGTGATCTTTGAGGACTTGCAATACTATCCTCAAATGATTCATGTGATCATCCTCACTTTTAGAGTATATCAAGATGCCATCAATAAAGACAATAACAAATGAGTCTAGATAATTTCTAAACACACGATTCATAAGGTCCATGAAAGCCGCCGGGGAATTTGTAACACCAAAGGACATCACTAAGAACTCAAAATGACCATATCTTGTTCGGAAGGCTATTTTCGGAACATCAACACCTCTCACCCTAAATTGGTGATAACCCGACCTCAAATCAATTTTTGAAAAGTAACTCGCTCCTTGAAGTTGATCAAATAAGTCATCAATCCTAGGGAGTCAATACACATACGAAAAGATCCATCCTTCTTCTTCACAAACAACACCGGTGCACCCCAAGGAGATATACTAGGTTGGATGAAACCCCTATCCAACAAATCCTTGTGTTGAGCTTTTAATTCCTTCAACTCCGTCGGGGCCTCTGGTAAGGAGGGATTGAGATGGGTTGTGTATCCGGCAATAAATCTATGCCGAAATCTATTTCCCGTTCGGGAGGAATTCCAGGCAAATCATCGGGAAAGACTTCTGGAAAATCCTTCACTACGGGGACTGACTCCAAAGGAGGAATCTCAGACTCAAGATCCCTGACCCTCACAATATGATAAAGACAACTCTTAGAAATCATCTTACAAGCTTTTAGACATGAAATGATTCTTCCTCTAGGAACAAAATTTCCTCCCTTCCATTCTAAAATGGGTTCATTAGGAAATCGAAACTTCACAATTCGGGTCCTATAATCTATGGACGCAAAACAATCATGAAGCCAATCCATCCCCAATATAACATCAAAGTCTAACATATCAAGTTCCACCAAATCAACCAAAGTGACTCTATTGGGCAAAGATATGGGACAACCCTTATAAACTCTTTTAGCAACTGTGGAATAACCCACCGGGGTAGAAACCGAAAAGGGTTCATCTAAGACATCGGGAAGCATATCAAATTTCATAGCCACTAAAGAGGTTACAAATGAAAAAATGGCACCGGGATCCAACAATGCATAAACATTAATTGAAAATACTTGTAGCGTACCGGTCACAATATTCGGAGAGCTCTCTTGATCACCTCGGGATTGGAGAGCATAGAAGCGATTCTTTTTAGGAGCATCGTGATTTGGGCCACTTGTTTGTGCTTGAGCATTTTCCCTTCCTTGAGCCTTTAGCATAGGGCAGTCCCTCCTCATGTGGCCGCTCTTACCACAACCATAGCAATTACCCATGCCAACTAGGCACTTGCCTTCATGTTTTCGACCACACTTTGTAAAAATAGGCTTTTCAACTTAAGGACCACCACCTCTTGCTTCTTGAGGCTTGGGGGTAGACACCTTACCTTTGTTGACCCTTAGAGTGTTAGGAGGACCTTGGTTGGAAAACCTCTTTTTTAACTTTGGCTTATCTTGGATTTCAAACATAACCTTAGAAGAATTTCGATCATCGGCCCTTGACCTCTTCAATTCTCTACCAACTTGCTTAAGCTCTTTCTCCTCAATTTGTTCGGCATGAACCATAAGACGAGAAATGTCCATGCTTGGGATTAGCATAGCCGACCTACATTCATTCACCACAAGATCGAATACCCCCATAACAAATTTGTTCATTGTAGCTCTAGAGTTCGACACCAAAGTAGAAGCATGCTTGGACAACTGAGTGAACGTGATTCCATACTCCTTCACACTCATACCCCCTTGACGAAGGTTGATGAATTCTTGCATTTTCCTCTCCCTTAGTTCCAAGGGGAAACACCTATCAAGACAAGTCATCTTGAATGTAGCCCAACTTATCGGACCCTCTCTAATAGGTCTCCCCTCATTCCATTATTCATACCACACTTGTGCCACATCTTTTAGTTCATAAGCGGATAACTCTGCCTTTTCTTGAGAAGGCACACCCATAGCCTCTAGAACCTTAAACACTTCAACAACGAACCCTTGTGGATCCTCTTCCACGTTGGAGCTAAAGAAAGTAGGGGGATTCATCCTTGTGAAATCCCTTATCCTAGAAGCGGTAGTGCTAGAATTGGGGTTTACTTGCACCCTAGCATCCCTAGCAACTTTAGTGGCCAACACTTGAGTCAAATTATGAATAGCCGACCTTATCCCAACATTAGACATAGCCCCTCCTTCAATAGGAACTTGAGGGTTTTGAGGATCTTGAGGGGGAACCGCCTTATTCACATTCTCCTCACCGGCCCTCCCTGCATTGTTCCTTCTGGTATTCATTGACTATAAGCACAAGAGAAGGATTAGAAGAAAAGGACTAAATAGAGTTAAGACTCTTAGGCACGACTATGGAATAACAAAAGAGTGAAAGTTCCTAAGCATCTCGTAGCCTCCCATTCATATGTGTGGCCCGCTTCATACCCGTGAACAAGACTCTACTCGACGTGGTATCTTGTGACATGAATCCTACATTATTCACAATCTTATGCTCTGTTACCAAGTTTGTAACGACCCGAGAGCACCCTCTAGTCATTAACGGCGTATTCGACCTCGGAGAGGTCTTATACAACCCCTTAGCATTCATCATAACATTTATCATAAAATAAAATCACGGAAAAATTTAAAACTTTTACTTTGGAAGTTCAACTTCACTTCATATATGAAAAATAGAATCTAACTTCGTCACAATGTACCATCTAGACATAGAAGTATTGAAAATGGGACTTAGACCTTATATCAATAAGAAGACTTGATACAGGAAAGTACAACAATGTCTTTCAACATAAGCAAAGAACTAAACATAGAAGCTAGATCATATGGTCTTGTCCTCGGACTTGAGGACTCACCAACTTGGGGAAGCAACTCTGAGTGTCTTGAGAAGTAAGCTTGAATCCTCAATGGCCCAAACCTAAATTTTTGGGGAAAATGGAGAAAATATGGGTTAGTATAACACACGTACTAAGTATGGCTACTATGCATAAAAACCATTGAAACATGCATAAAAGGACAATTAGGCAAAACATGCTTTTTACCAAGTAAATCCAATATGCACACAAAATAAGCATCATAGTCCAAACCAACATAGTATCATCCCAACATGTAGACAACCCAAGCAATACTAGTGCAATGCAAAGAATAGAACCCCATAACCCTATTTAAAGCCAAGTATCACATTAAGCAACCTACTTCATGCATACATTCATAAGATGATATATCATCATAACTTACCATATTCATAACGATCATACACAACATAACTTCAACATATATAAGTCATAACCATCATAATCATAAGAGAACACAACTACAACCATATCTTAGGATCCCACAAGTGCAATGTGCAAGAGAAGTCCCATACCCTCCCTTACACTATGTAGAAACCCTTAAGAAAGCCCTAGTAAGAGTTCACACCTTTCATACCTTCATTTACTTTTACATTAGGAAAATATTTCAATAACCAACATAGACCATGAGAGCTACATGGAATCCGGTGTTCTACTGCCACACCAAAAAGAGAGGGTTAACACTTGCCTAAGGTGTAACCATTCGTACATAGCTATCTAGGTGGATCCACTAAGCTAAAGTCCTGTGTGGGCACATAGGTAAGGGTCAAGGAGATTGCTTCTAGAAATGCTAACTTACAAAACGTGAAGGTTTCAATCTCATGAGACAACACATACCATGGGTAATCCGGTCTTGCAAAACGTGAGGAAACCCAAATGGGGAGCCGGAATTACTAAATGTGAGACCCCCATCCCATTTACATGCCCTTTCGGTTCTAAGAATCTAATTCCCTTTAGTGATCACCTTTAGTCATCACATAAGTTCACATTAGCCTTTACTAGACTCTTATGTAAACATCTTACCATAATAGCTCATATGTGTTCATAAGTGAGTAACAATCCTTTCACTTTAGAAACACTTAGCAAGTGAGTAAACCTTTGACTTTACATTACATTATAATCATGAGAACTACCTTTAAATCATATAACAATCATACCATAACATACTTACATACTTCATAGTTAATTCAAGTGTAGAGGGTTAAGGATGACGAAACTAGGTCATCAACACCACAACAACACATTAGATATAGTATCATTACAATCTAAGTAATTTACCTTTCATACTTGAGTTCAAAGAAGAATCAACCTTCATACCTTATTTCCCTTCATGGGACATTCATACTTCAATTACCAAGCAATTCATAACCAATACATAATACAAGGTAATTCATGAAGTAATGACATAATCAACATCAATGTAAGCAATTGACATATTCCCTTCATAGACTTCAAGGCTTCATTCAAAGACTCAACCCTAATTATACATAACCTAGAGTAGAATCATCATACAAACATGAATTACATAACATGACATTCAATTCATAGCCTTCAATTAATATCCAACACAAACTAGGGTTAGAATTTGGAAAAGAAGGAGAAACATAGGTCTCATGGGAAATTCTTCAAGAAACCATCAATACAACATAAATTCATCTATAATTATTTATATAACATCAATCAAAGTTAGTTTATAACATCAATTTCACTTTAGAAAGAAGAACCACATTTTTGGAATGAAACCTAGAAATTGAAAATTTTGAAATGTATCTTGAAGGGGCCTCTTGGGGAAAGGAAACCAAGCAGTGATAAGGAACCATACCTTATTGACGAATTATCCACGAAAATCCGAGTTGAAACATTGGAGAGTTGGTCTTCTTCTTGAAGCTCCAATCTTCTTCAATGGAGTTCTTGGGAAGAGAGAGAGTAGAGAAAAGGAGGAACTTTAGGTTTAGATCTTTTGGGGTTTTGTGTTTGAATGATAAAAGTGAGGCAAATTGACTTAAAAATCATTATATACACGTCCCCTAAAGTACCTAAAATACCCCTCACTTTGTTGGATTCTTTAATGTAATAAAAATCAATTTCTAAATTTCTGCATTTTCGTCGCGGAAGAAATCCGCGACGCGGAACTGTTCCCAGAAGATATTTGGGATTAAAATTCAAGACAGTAGAGTCCGCGAAATGACCGCGTCGCGAACTGACTTTTTTATCCTTTGGGGAGCAAGTGCGCGACGCGCAGCTATTCCCTCCAAGTGCAATCTGCAAGCTGCCTTGGCAGCTTGCTATGCCAAAGTTAGGGTCCTCCTCGGGGACCCTTAGGGTGGCCTCAGGGAGTCGTATTCGAACGTTTTGATCCTATAAACATATATTTACCTAATTTAAACCTTTTTACAAGATTAAACCATCGTACGACACTCCCAAACCTGCCCAAAACTAAGGACACACTAGGACACATTTTTCTCTAGTTTCCGAACGTCTTGGTCGTTTCTTGACGTTTAGACTTTTACTCTTCTAAACCAAGTAAATTGCATTAATTTAGGTTTAGAAACATCATTTTAACTATTTTTAATTCATTATTCATAAGGTGAGGCTCTAACTTAAGCCATAGAATTTCCGGGGTGTTACAACATCATCCTCCGCATCATACATAGCCTCATCAGCAGTAGCCTCATCATCATCCAAAGGCTCTAAGAATGCAGGACCAGTCCTGCATAAGAACGCTGCACTCTCGGTCAAGGGGTAGCGCTCCACCATGGTCTCCATCTTCTCATCTGTACTGCACGGCCACCTATCCGCAGCTGCAATTCTGCCATCCCAAACATTCTCGCCATGACACTATCATCACGGGCTTCCTCTCTTGGGAAAATAAGACATGTCTATGAGACGTGTCTAGTGCCTTAGTGTGGGTCACATCAACCAACTTACCCATCAGATCCGGGTGAAGAGCAATAGTCAAGTCACAAGCCTCCTCCTCTATACCCTGGGTCCTCAAGAAACGGGTTATCAACCCCCCATAACAAAACCACCAACGTAAATTACTTCTAAACTTCATCATATTTTGCCTCAGGATTGCCCTAACATTAATAGGCATTCCCTTCATCAGCATATAGACCAACACCACTCTATCCCATGTCACCTTAGACAAATGTTTCGCAGAAAGCAATACACTACACACTAATTTCAGCCACACCCTAGCAATTAGATTGAAATTAGCAAAGTGGAGGGTGGAATGCCTCCCGGTATCCTTACTACGCCCCAACCTAGCTGTCGACTCTCCCCCACACAATGTGTTTCAAATATCTCTATACGGAGGTTTCTCTTTCAGCTTATTAAAGTCATCGGCATCACAATTAGGGGTGCCCAACAGCTCATTCAATATCCTAGCCGAAAACTTCACATCCTTTCCTCTTATAGGCACAATTTTGTACTTAGTTTCCGTGAGCCAATTTGCATAAAACTCACGAACTAATGACAAATTACAGTCAACTGATGGTCAAAAATAAACCGCAGTCCCAACTCAACCACAGTCCTATATATATCAGGAAATTGAGACTGTAACCTTACCGAATTGACGTATTCGTCCCCCATATATTATGCTTCCCGCTGGCAGTCAACCAATACCGCTGAACCGCCTTTTAACCAAATTTTTGGGTTGGTTCCCAATTTCCGAACCCTGATGTTTCACCCTTTTGACTCTGCTTACAACCCACCACATTCTTGCCTTTTGGTGCCATTGTAACCTGTTACGAAAAGAAAACTAGAGAAAAGGAAAAAAATTAAAAAAATTGGGGGGTGGGGGCTGGGCAGTGGTGATGAGAACAAGAAGAAAAAAATAAAATTTTAGAGGTATGAGGGAATGGATAGCGGGTAAATGGAGAGTTGGAAGAATGGTTGCATTTATGGTGGAGTGTGGGAGAAGGGAAGGTTGGTTTGGGGAAGAGGAAAAGCTTAGTTGGGGAATTAATGGAGGAGTGGTGGAAGAATAGAAAGTGAAGAAGAAGAAGAATGGAGATCGTTTAAGGATTTGGGCGGTGGTTAAGTTGGAATAGGGGATGAATTTAGGATTTGGGGTGTTGAAAGGGTTGGGTCGGGTGAAATACGGGTTGAAACCTGAATTTTGAAAGTCTGGGTAGGGACGCGATAGGGGCGCGATGCACCAGAATAGCGCCTGAAAAGGTGCTCTGTTCATTCCCCCTTGGAGCGACGTGTGGTGCAGTGCGATAGCCTGCTGGTGGCAGGCACGATGGTGGGGCGCCGCGCCAGTGTGATGCCCCAAAGTGCACTCTGAACTTTGATGCCAGGCGCGGCGCGCCTGCAGTGCGCCTGACTACAATTTATTTATTTTTGGTAATACAAGCTAAGTTACAAATAAAGAAAAATCCTATCTACCTAAAACTAACCTATATTCTAAAAATTGAAACTAACCTACTAAAAAAAATTAACAATTCAAAGACGAACTACCTATCTATTACATATGGTTCATGGGTTACCTCCCATGTAGTGCTTGATTTAATGTTGCGGCATGACGTAGCTTGGATCATTCATCATTTAGCTCAAGAGCTTCCCGATCACGATCTGAATCCTCACCGAAATAGTGTTTCACCCTTAGCCCATTGACCAAGAACGTAAGGCCAGCCTTACCTTTAAGTTCAACAACCCCATGTTGTGTCATTCTTACCACTTCAAAAGGGCCACTCCACTTTTACCTTAGTTTTCTGGGGACTAACCTTAGTCTAGAGTTAAAGAGTAGCACCTTATCTCCCAGATTGAAGGTACGAGCTACAATGTGTTTGTCATGCCACCTCTTTGTCTTTTCTCTGTATAGCTTGGCAATCTCATAAGCGTGGAGCCTAAACTCCTCAAATTCATGCAGCTGATTCACTCCCTTTTTACCAGCTAGCTCGGGCTCTAAGTTCAACCTTTTGATTGCCCAATAAGCTTGATGTTCTAATTCTGTCGAAAGGTGACATGCTTTCCAAAATACTATGTAATAGGGAGAAGTCCCTATTGGTGTCTTATACACAGTCTTATATGCCCACAACGCATCATCTAGTTTCTCAGACCAATCCTTTCTTTGCGCATTCACCGTTTTCTGCAAAATTTGCTTCACCTCTCTATTCAAAACCTCCACTTGGCCACTAGTTTGAGGATGGTAAGTTGTAGCAATCTTTTGACGAATACCATACTTAGCAAGAAGATTCTTAACAAGATGGTTAATGAAATGCTTACCTCCACCACTTATAATTTCCCTTTGAGTGCCAAAGCTAGTGAAAATGTGTTTTTTGATGAATTTTATCACCACCCTTAAATCATTGAACGGAAGAGCTACAACCTCCACCCATTTACTAACATAATCCACATCCACACGGATGTATTGGTTTCCACTAGATGGTGGGAAGGGACCCATGAATTCAATACCCCACAAATCAAAGATTTCCACCTCCAAAATGTTACTGAGCGGCATCTCATGTGTTCTTGTAATAGTACCCAACCTTTGGCATTTATCACAACCCTTCACAAAAGCAATAGAATCTTTAAATAACGAGGGACAAAAGAAACCAGATTGTAGTACCTTATAAGATGTGCGCTCTCCTCCATGGTGACCTCCATATGGGCTAGCATGACAACTTTCGATCACTTTGTGAACCTCAGATTCCAGAATGCACCTTCTCACTACCCGGTCTACACCTTGCTTGAACAAGAATGGTTCATCCCAAATATAGAAATTGGCATCATGATTGAGTTTTTGCTTTTGTTGGGTGGTTGCACCCGGAGGATAATCGCCACTTACTATCAAATTCACAATGTCTGCATACCATAGCACTTGAGAGATATCTAATGCCATCAATTGTTCATCTGGGAACTCTTCCCGAATTTGTTCACCTTCATTCACATGTGAAAAATCCTCTAACCTAGATAAGTGATCTGCTATTTGATTCTCAGTACCTTTCCTATCTTTGATCTCAAAGTCAAATTCTTGGAGAAGCAATATCCATCGAATCAGCCTTGGTTTAACATCCTTCTTGTTGAATAGGTGATCTTTATAATTTCTCCTTTCATGTAATCAATGACACAACTTCTAGTACGAGTGTCTACGATCGTGTGGTAGTATAGTAACCCAACCAAGGGTTGGGGTCGTGTCCCAAGAGAGTGGTCTTGAGAATTAATAGAAAAATAAAATTTAGTTCTAACTAGTCGTAGCGAAAGACATTAACGATTAAAAACATTGTAAATCAAAAGGGGGACACATAAATGTCCAATGGGGTTTTTGTCACTAGTAATTAAAAAAATAACAAAAATAACAAGAAATCAAGTATGGGAAAGAGTTCTTGGAGTGTGACCGCAATACAAGTTGAAATAAATAGTTGGATACGAGCTTTCGATAGGAAATTTTGCAAGATAATAGTGACTAGGCTAAGCTTTAGATGGAAATAAGTTCCCTCTCGGGAAACTTACCCTGTTTCAAATGCATTTCTCTCGGACACCCATTTGCCGCATGAAGACCAGCCTACGTCGTACCCCACTCACTCTTTCGAGCTGAGTGTTAGGATATGGGACTATGGCTCACCCACTTGGGCTGAACCTCATGTCGACCCACTCCTTAGGTCATCAGTCTAGTGGTCTTGGTTTCGCGACCTCCCTCTCGGGCAAGCCGAAAACACATGGGTGGATTTGTATTTGCAACTACAAACCCATTAAATTAAACCACAACCACTAGGTGAAATCACCATTAAAATACATCTAATCTATCAACAAGCAAGACCAAACAATAATATCAACACATCTTTGCTAAATCACACCCCAAGAATAGAGGTTTTTAGCCACACATCAAGAAATATAAATTTATACCTTCAATGATGTTGAAATGGAATGGGTATAGAGAAATAAATCTTGATTTGAGCAAATAAGGAAGAATCCAAGAGACCCACTTCCAATTGAAAGAGGTGAAACCCTTTTCTCCTTCAAGTCTTCAAACCCTTACAAACTTGAGATTAAAAGTAAAAATTGATACTAAAGTCTTCTTCTAAAATCTGATACTAAACTATAACTCTCAACGAGTATTTATAGTTTTCAAAAATCTGTGTTACGGCGGATCACTCGGCGACATTAGTCGGAATCACCAATCAACTAGGCGATTCGCCCTTTGGTGTAGTTCATCGCCGTCTTGCAACATGAGAACGAGTATTTATAGTTTTCATTTCTATTAGCTTCTTCTTTATCAAGTCGTTCCCAAGTAAAAGCAACAGACACTAACTTACAAAAGTTCTCATGTTGCAGGATCGCCACATTCTTCCTAATGTAATCATTTAAACCATCTTCAAATTTCCTGCACTTGTCTTTTTCCTCTTTAATAATACCTCCAGCATAGCGAGAGAGCCTTAGAAACTTTTGTTCGTATTCAGAAATATACATGCCTCGTTGCCTTAGATTCAAAAACTCCTTTTCCTTTGCATCACAATAAGCAGGTGGGACATATTTCATACGAAATTCCTTAAGAAAATCATCCCAAGTAAGAACCGGAGGTTTTACCTTGGCATTCAGAACACTTGACCACCAATCATAAGCATTCTTTTGTAATAGTGAAATAGCATACTTAAATTTGGCAACACCTGGACACTCCAACTGCTCAAACACCCTCTCCATGCGCTCCAGCCATTGTTCAGCATCAGTGGGATCAACAGTGCCTTCAAACTCCACACCACCCATTTTCCTCATTTTCTCAAAGTTAATCTCATTGGGATCAAGCATCAATTCAGCCATTTGTTAAAAAGGAGGATTCATGGCTTGAGTACCACGACTCATGTGAGGATGTGAACCAGCTCTTACACCCTGATGGTTTCCCACTTCAGATCCACTAGTGTGGGGAACATATTGATTCAAAAAAAATTCTCCAACCTCTTTCAGTGCATGAGGTTGGGAAATAGAGGCACCCCAACCTTCACGAGCAGCTTCCATAGGTCGGTCAGAAGAAGAGGCTAGAACTTAGTTCCTTCAAAAGGGGAGATCACATTGCATTAGGGACATGTACTAGATGCATGTGCAATCTACATGCAATAAAAATATGATAAACCATGTAAGTGAACAAGAATTCTAAATAGAACCTTTTTGAAAGCAAACAAGTATACAATTAATTCACAGCAAAAGTCTTAGAACCACAAACCTAGGCTCTGATACCAATACTTGTAGCGAACTTTTCGAAAGGATACTACCACTTAAACAAGAAATCTAATTTAATACTTGCGACATTTAAAAGAGATTAACGAAGGGCATATTGATTTTAATCTAGTAGAGGGTTCATGTTCATAACGAATAATTTAGTTAAGGATACACATCCTGCCCAATTAAACATTAATTTGATGTTAAAATTGACATGGCGCGGAATATAACTTATGATGGAAAAAAACCTTCCCAGAATAATCTAAGCAAATAACAGACGAGCTTGTCATGCATATATTACCCTCACACTTATGGATGAGATAACAAGAATATTACCAACTTCCGAGTACCGAAATCAACCGGTTCATGCTTCACGAAAACATTCAAAACTAATAATAAATTCGTATATTACAAGACTTGGGTTTTCACACCCCAAAAGAACAAAACATATAGACATACTTATATTACAACCCATGGACATGATCAAATTAGTCCTCAAAATTTCATGTAAATATACAACACATAGATCATGTACAAGTCTCAAGGTTTATACAAAATATAGATGCTTATATGCAAATGTTATCTTTCTTAAGGCTCTCAAAATCTCCATCTCCAATGGCCAGCTACATGCATACTCTTGAACATTCCCTACGATAGAAACAACTATCACTAAGCATTTAGCTTAGTGGTGCAAAACAACTATAGGTTCAGAGCCCTCAGATTCACCAAGTTACCTTTCTCAAGTTATGGGAAGCATAATTGAACAAAATAAAAGAATCAAGTAAACAATATATAAAGAGTATCAAGTTCGATATTTAAAGATCCAAATGTCAAGAACGATCATAGCACCATTTTCCAAGAGATTCAACAACAAGGCTCGCCCAATAAATACATCATGTCATCACACCAAGCACAAGCAGGTATCAAGAAGGGTCGATGCCCTGTATCAAGAAGGGTCAAAGCCCAATAATCAAGAGAACCAAGAACCATATTAAAATGGCTTTCTAGTTCGTACTTAAAATGGACAACTTCCATTCTTAAGACGGACGAAAAATCCCGAGTCAAGATGGCAAATGATCTGAAGCAAGAGGCATGCCAATAGTGACAGAGTCATAGCCACAAGAAGGACAGGGTCCCAACAAGAGTGCCAAGTGATCAAACAATCCGTACAAGTGGGCGAGTTACACAACCGTCTTTAACGTCTTAAATGATACCAACACGACAATGCAAAGTTACAAAAGGTAACCAAGGTACCAACATCAACTTTTAGATATACCAGCAGTTCAAAGAGTGCAAGTACAAGTTTATACACAAACCTCAGTGCTTTAGCAAAGAAACAGTCCAACACAACTTCGCGTGTTCAGACAGTAGACCAACCAACCTTTCAAAGTCCTCAACTTGTTCATGAGGATATACAACCTTAAAAATACAATTAAATAACTTCTTTAATTCTTAGCAACTCAATAATGTCGAATTAAAACAGTATTATCATCACAAGTAAGCTTAGCCTGTACAAATACGACTTTGCTCCCAAAACAGTGATTCTGGCCCTCCTAGTACCTCATGTCACAACTAAGATTTGAAAAGGAAAACGGCAAAACTAGACTTTATAACCTTCATGAAATATGTAAATAAATATCTTAGGGTTTCAAACAAAAGAGAATCACCACAAAATATATTTTGTAACAAAAGATATATTCAAAACAGTAACAGTTGATCATACAGGATTTCAAATTCCAAAATCTGGACAGAACTTTCCCTAAGTTGCGTCCCGTATTTCGAATCCGTAACAGCTAATTTAGAGTTTTACATAAACATAAGAGTTGTAGGTATACAAATTATCTTTCCAAATCATATTTATTCACTGTAAACTAAGTTCTATAGAAAGATATATGCATAAACTACCAAACACTACCCAGCTCAGAAACAGATTTCGTCACTTACCAACAAGAAGTGTGTGTCTCCAATTCCAGCATAAAGGAGCAAGTTTTTCTCTTGTGATTTTGAAGAACAAATGGTTAGATAATTTTCTAAGGTTCTTAGACTTCAGGTGAGACGAATTTTACTAGAAGAGGTGTCAAAATATAGTCTCAAAAGTGAGGCTAGTCACATGTACAACTGCCTCCAAAAGGTGGCTGCAAAAAAAAAGGTTGGCTGCCCAAAATGCATACATATATACCTATATGTATAACCCTCACCTCCCTTTCATCTTATACATAATTATAATTAGACTATTACGTAAATACCCTAATAGAATCCCATAAATTACGATCACAATTATGTTAAGCAAGATTGCAAATATCACAAAATTTCACGTTCCCAAAATGAGAATAAAACATAACGTACTAATTAAGCAATGGTGTATCGACATGCGAATGTTGGTCTAGTATTTAGGGGTGTTACAATCTCTCCCCCTTAAAGAAATTTCATCTCGAAATTTACCATAAACTAGTCTCGAAACAAATGCGGATACTGCGTCCTCATGTTTTCTTCTCTCTCCCAGGTAGCTTCCTTCCCATAATGGTTCTTCCAAAGTACCTTTACTAAGTCGATTTTCTTGTTTCTAAGTTGCTTTACTTCTCGAGCTTCAATTTGGATAGGTTCTTCATTATAAGTCAAGTCAAGATTAACTTCAATAGATTCAACTGGAAGAATATGCGATGGATCAGAATGATATCTTCTGAGCATAGAAACATGAAAGACATTGTGGATCTTGTCTAACTCCGGTGGCAAAGCTAATTTATATTCAATTGGTCCAACCCTTTCAAGTTTCTCGTAAGGTCCAATAAATCGAGGACTAAGTTTTCCTTTTTGGCCAAATCTCATAATTTTTTTCCATGGAGACACCTTTAAGAATACTTTATCTCCAACTTGATATTCAATGCCATGCCTTTTAAGATCAGCGTACGACTTTTGTCTATCCGAAGAAATCTTTAGACGATCCTTCATAATTTTTACCTTGTCTTCTGTTTGTTGCACAATTTCAGGACCAATGAGTTTCCTTTCACCAACTTCACTCCAACAAAGAGGGGTCTGACACTTTCTTCCGTAAAAGTGTCAGAATAGGGAGGCATTCCAATACTCGATTGGTAACTGTTATTGTAAGCAAATTTTATCCAAGCCAAGTGTTTGTCCCAACTACCCTCAACTTAGTACCCAAAGCTTGCTGCAAGCTACCCCAAAATCTAGATGTAAACCTTGGGTCTCGGTCGGATACAATAGACACAAGGATCCCATGTAGTTTTACAATCTCATTAATGTACAACTCAGCTAAACGCTCAAGTGAGTAATCCATTCTCATTGCTAAGAAGTGAGCACTTTTGGTTAGCCTGTCCACAATCACCCAAATTGCATCATGATTTCTCTGAGTGCGAGGAAGTCCAGAAACAAAGTCCATAGTTATTCTCTCCTATTTCCATTCCGGCATCGACAAGGGCTGTAGTAAACCAACTGGGACTTGATGATCTGCCTTTACTTGTTGACAAACCAAATATTTGGGAATGAACTCCGCAATGTCTCTCTTCATACCATTCCACCAATAATGTTCTTTGATGGTCTGGTACATCTTTGTACCTCCAGGATGCATTGCATATGTTGAAGTATGTTCTTCATTTAGTATTTATCTCCTCAATTTGTCATCATTAGGCACGCATAACCTACTCTGATAAAATAATACACCATCCTCTGTTAATGTAAAATTAAGCTTTTCCCCATTTTGAACTTCTCTAGTCAGTTTTACAAGTTTCTCATCTAACTTTTGTGCTTCTTTCACCTATTCAAGTAATATTGGCTTTACTTGCAAATTAGCAATAACTGAACCATTTGAATCAACTCTGAAACAAACATTCATGGCTCTTAACTCAAGGAGCAAGGGTAAAAGACTTAAAGAAATGCTTGTAAAGGATTTTCGACTTAAGGCATTTGCAACCACATTAGCTTTACCTGGATGATAATCAATCGTGCAGTCATAATCCTTGATGAGTTCAAGCCATCTACGTTGTCTTAAGTTTAGCTCATTTTGAGTACCCAAGTACTTTAAGCTCTTGTGATCAGGAAATATATGACATTTCTCTCCATACAAATAATGCCACCATATTTTTAAAGCAAACACTATAGCAGCAAGTTCAAGATCATGAGTAGGATAATTTAATTCATGCGGTTTTAATTTCCGAGAGGCATAAGAAATAACCTTCCCCTCTTGCATCAAAACGCATCCTAGACCATTGTTAGAAGCATCACTGTATACTACATATTCTTTCCTTTCAATTGGTAGAGTAAGTATAGGCGCTTGAGTCAACAAGGATTTGAGAGTTTCAAAGCTCTCTGAGCATTTGTCATCCCAAATAAACTTTACTTCCTTCTGCAAGAGCTTAGTCAAAGGGGTGGTGATAATGGAAAAGCCTTTCACAAATCTTCTGTAGTACCCTGCTAAGCCCAAGAAACTTCTTACCTCGGTTGGACTTTTGGGAGGTCTCCATTCAACAACTGATTGTATCTTACTTGGATCCACCTTCACGCCTTCGGTTGATACCACATGTCCCAGAAAAGCCACTTCATCAAGCCAAAATTCACACTTGGAAAATTTAGCATAAAGTTCTTTCTCCTTTAATTTTTTTAAAACAATCCGAAGGTGATTATGATGGTCTTCACTACTTCTGGAAAATATTAAAATATCATCTATAAAGACAACCACAAATTGATCAAGATAAGACTTGAACGATTCGTTAGGTCCATGAATACTGCAGGAGCATTTGTCAATCCGAATGGCATCACCAAAAATTCATAATGACCATACCGAGTTCTAAAAGCAGTTTTAGGGACATCTTTCTCTCTAACACGCAGTTGGTGATATCCGGACCTTAAATCAATCTTTGAGAATACCTTAGTACCCTTCATTTGGTCAAACAAATCATCGATCGTTGGTAGTGGATATTTATTATTGATTGTTATTCTGTTCAATTGTCTATAGTCAACACAAAGCCTGAGAGTGCCATCTTTCTTCTTTATGAATAAAACAGGGGCTCCACAAGGAGAAACACTAAGTCTAATAAAACCCTTCTCAAGAAGTTCTTGCAATTGAGATTTCAATTCTCTTAATTCTGCTGGAGCCATTCTATAATTCACTACTAGAAATATGGCCTACGGCAACAATGATGAAGCGTCGGTTTAATAATTGTTGCCATAAATATTCTATAGCAACACTTCTAACTGTCCCCATAGACCCATCAACCTAATACAACACTTATTAAAATAAATCATTGCATCAGCCTACAACCGTTGCCAGAGAGACTTTTTGCAACGGTGTTTTTAACTATTGCAATACTAAATACTATAGGGACGGTTTTTGCGAAAAAAATTCTATTGATATCTACATTTCTCCCTAAAAAAATATTTTCCCTCCTCTAATATTAGAAGCCCACGGAAATTTTTTTTAGTAGCAAATTGAGCAACGTTTTAGTGGACTTCTATAGAAATAAAAATTGAAGAATTTGTTCTGTCAAGGGTTTCTCTAAAGTCATCTCTGAAAAGAACCAAGAGGTCGACCTTAGCGGGTCGTCTGAGAAATCATCTCACTCGTCTCCAACAAGAGTTCTTTTGAGACGATAGCGTCATCTTCGACAGCTTCAACTTGTGGTGTTCCTCTGCAACTTAATCTTCACTAAAAGGTATGATATTCTATCTATTTCATCCTTTTTAAGTTTTCCTTGTCTCTAAATTTTCATGGGTTGTTTGAAAGAGCTTCTATTCTTTAACATTTTCCACACCATTGAAGGGTTTTCAAAATGCACAAATGGGTTTCTATGAAATAGATGTTGTTTGTTCTATTTTATGGCTGTGGTTTCATCTGTTTGGGTTTAATGTTTGTACCTCAAATTTGTTAAAGGTTTGTGAAAATTATGGGTTAGGGCTTTTTTGAGAAGTTCGATCTTCACATTGGTTTCAATACTAAATGTTTTTTTTTAGGTTAACAACTAATTTTGATTATGTAGTTGAAAAAAGTTATTTTTTTGTATTGAAAAGATCTATTTTAGGTGTTGTATTGTGGATCTTTTTTTATATATAGAAAACATTTGTTGCTAGAGTTGCAGTAAAATTAGTCGAATGTTAGAAAGGGGTGTTCTAATTTAATTTTATCATTTCTACTATGTAATAGAATGTAGTGTTATGTTATATCATTTGATCAGCTTTGATATTGTGTTAGTGTAAATCGACATCAATTTGGTTAGCTTCGATATTTTGTTACTGTAAGTCGATATTAGTTTGGTCAGCTTGGCAGTAAAAGTAGTCAAACACATCCATTATGTTTTGTGTTTGGTAAGCTAGAATCAAATCCAAAAGGCTCAAAATCTTTTGGAGAATACTTTAGTTGTCTTTATATTATAATTTATTTTGTAATGTCCTGATCTGATTTGGCTAAATTTATGGGGTATAGATGAAGTTTTTCCTAAATTGAATGGCCAAATGCATGGGGTATAGATGAAGTTCACGAATAAAATTACAGAGTACATGATTTGATATTGCAATGTGTTGACCGACATCTTTCCTCTATGTAACAAAGTGTTTCTTATTTTTTAATAACTCCCAAACCATAATAGTTGGTATTACATGATAAATCATCTTTACGTGAAAATTTTCTGGATCCCACAATGACAATATCATCTTGAGTTAACAGAAGTTCTGAAATGCTCATTACAGTAGGTCAATATAAATGTTTCTGGATTGTTAGTGTCGTATTAGACTTTAAGAAAACATGTGCTAGTCTCTTATTGAAAACAGTAGTACGTTGATGCAAATTGAAATCCATACTTTTACAAAGTGTCATCAAATGATAATCTGTTTTGCAAAAAATTGATATGTGTAATCTGCTTCTTTTTTCTTTTAGTTAAGAATGTGTTTGTATGTGTCTTCTTCTTTTTTAAATTATATTTATACTAGCACCAATAAAATCTATAAGCTGCCAAGATAATGAAAACGATTTATATGCCCTGTTTTGCTATTTACTTAACAGATGATTGTTTATAGCTTTATTTTTAAGTATGGTTTGCTTTTAACTTATAATTGACTTATTGATGATGTTGATGTTTGTTACGATTACAGATCAGTGCAATCAAATATTCTAAAAAGTGTGGATCATCTAATACTTCTGGATGACCTCTTTTTGCTTTATACATCTCATAAGCTCGATCTAATATTGTACAAACATAAGATTGTACAATATGTATCAACATTAGTTGTAGGTTGCCTAGAAGTTCCAATGTCATTGCCAAGCTGTGGTGTTTCTGATTTAGATTCATTGCATCTGTATTTGATGAATAAATGAACAAAAGGTTACCAAAAATATGAACAAATGGACACAGTGAGTCGTTTTATTTTACAATAACACAAACAAGTTCTGATGAATAAATGAACAGACGGTCACAATGTTTCTCCAGATTTGTTTCCATGATAATAAGAAATGCCTCTGTCACGCATCTTTAAGAATTTTTATTGTGAGTATGAATCTGATACAAGGAAGACTTTATTTGTGAACTGATGGACTTCGTTCAAAATTGTGTAATATTTTATTTTGTGGGATAAGTTAGGTGTATTTGGGAGCTTCTAAGAGGTAATATTTAGCCATTGGAAACACTAGTGAGAAGGTGAATGTCCAGATGTTGGTTTTTAAAAGCTAGTTTTTTATTGACGTGCAAGACATCTACACCGTTAATGATGGTTTTGTCCCCCACGATCCCTATATGTGTATGTGAGTATGTATGTGTGTCTATGAAGATCCTAGCTTCCACTTTTCCTTGAAATATGAGTCTTAGAAAGTCATGTTTTAATTGGTGATGCGTACTGAGAAATGTAAGTTCTGATGTTCCGATTGGATTTGAACTGGAAAACAAGTCTAGCCTTCCTTGCCTACATATAATATATATGAGTTTTCAGATTGTCTAACAACAAACAATCCGCCCAGAAGAACCGAAATATTGTTGTCAGATTTGATAATTTATTTCCAGTATTTCTAACTTGTCCAATACTCTTAAATTTACACAGATTTTGATAGTCATGAGTCAACAAGGGCCTTCAAGAAAAACCAAAACTACCAAAAAAAGACATGCTAAACCTGGAACATTATCATCCTTGGTACAACAAAGACGAACATTTTTAACAACACAAGAAACTCTTCAGGCTGTACGGTTAGAGAAAAAGAATCTGTTAAAGTCAATTGAGAAAGAACAGCCAATCGCTAAACAACAACGAGTAGCACAACAGGTTGAAGAAAATGAACAATGTGTAGAGGAAAAAGCAATTATAGAGGAGCAACCAATTGTAGATGGGCTGCAAGTGGATTCTACAAGTATTCTTCCAACAAATAAACAATCAGAACAACAAGGTACATATATATTAGGAACTTATTAAACTTATTTATATCTTCTAATTACTTATATTTTCTATAGCATCACACCCTTCCACTCAAAAAAATAAGAGAGGTACACCACAAATGCAAAGTGTACATGGGAGAAATGAGTGTAAGCTGATCCTACTGAACAACAAAAATCAACCTGTTGGTCCAACAAATGATGTGGTTTTAGAGTTAAGCAGCTTCCTTGGCACATTGGCAAGAAATGCGACCCTTTGCTCTCTAGACATATTAGATTGGAGGTATATGGACACAAAAGATGATTTATGGACATATATGCACGTTTGAAGTTACTAATGTCAATTATTTCTTAAAATTAAGTTACATATTTTACTAACCTAATGAAATCAAATTGGTAGGGAAAATATGATACCCTAAAGATGCGAGAGACTGGGCTTTAGATGTAATTGGATCTGCTTGGAGAAGGCATAAATTTGAATTGAATAAATTATGATACAAATCATGTGCTAGTGAAGAAGCTAAAATGGCAAAGAGGCCTCCTTATGTTCCAGAATGTCGACTTAAGGAACTCATAAAATATTGGGACTCTGATAAATACCAGGTAAATTTAATTTCAGAATCTAAGTTTCTCTTCTCTATTGGCTATTGGAGCTTTTCTCTCTCTCTCTCATTTCTATTATGATATCAATGTTGCTACCACCATATTTTTTTCATTTCTATTTTACTCTCTTATGTTCATCTTTGTATTGAGAACAAATACTCCAACCAAATTGAAAGGAGTTCTCGGTTACTTTTTTTCTCTATATGTTTAGTTAATGAATATGCCATCTATGGTAGAGGTTTATATATTTTGTTAGTTAATAGTTATTATTCATTTTTATTGATTTATTTATTTGCAAAAAATGGTTGAAACCACTACTAGGAACCGAAAAAAGTTGATGAATCTACACACTACTGGCAAAATAAGTTTTGCTTTGGTCCGCAATAATCTGGTGTGTTTTATGCTTCCTTATCAAATATCAAGTTACTATTTCAAATAGATTCTTTTTATTTTTTGATAACCGAGAAATCTATCTGTGACCCGCCCTTTGGACCAATCACAGCCTTTTAAACTCGGTGGATAATGGGCCCGCCCCTCTACCCTTCTCCACTTAAATACCGGGCTTCGCTTTGCATGGTGTGGGGCTTGAACCTGTGACCTAAGCCACAAATCCTCCACTTTTTTCCACTTGAGCTAGGCCTTGGGGGAAATTTCAAATATATTTCAAATAGATTCTTAATATCACTTTTTCATGTGGCAAAGGAGGAAAAAAAGGAAAGTACTGTATCACTTAAGGAGCTATTTGTCACAAGAACAAGACACCCTAAACGTTCATACAAAGGCTCGAATGAAGATACCATCAGTAAAATTGTACAAATATTACATACAAGCAATTTCTCTTTGATTTTTTATTTGTTCGTCATTTCTTTTTACTTGAATTTGATTTGTTGGGCTAAAATGGAGATGTTGACAAACTACAAAGTGCAGATGGTTCTGAGACTGTTGATCCATTTTCTTCTATTATGGGTCTTGAACATCCAGGACCTCTACAACTATATGGACGGGGTTACAAAGACTTTTTTGAAAAGAAAAGAAGTAAATTCTGAACCAATTATAATGCCACAAATGATGCAGTGCAACAAATGCAAGAGAGGATACAAAAAATGGAGGAACAACGAAGCACCATTCATCAATATGTTAGTGCAAATATAATTGCACAACTTCAACGCGCAGGATTAATTAGTGTAGACATTCTAGCTGCACTATGTGTTCCTTCACCCAGAGAACCTACTAATGCACCAGAAGCTAGCCATCTAATATGCCGACCATCTACAAGTAGCAATAATCGATGTTAATGTCACTTATTTCTTCTTCCTTGATCTTCTTCATCTTCATAAAGATTTTTCTTAAAATTTCTTTACATGAACTCTTTATTGCAAGTTCAATTTAAAGTATATTTTTGTGATTACAGTAATCATGGAGCTATAAATTTTAATTAAAGGAGTATATCATGTGATGCCCCTTGTGATGGATAACTATGTCAGTAGTTTCTTACATATCCTTTGTGAGAAGGTGCAAGCAAAATATAGGTACTAAGATCCTTGAACTCTTGTTTTTTTTTGTACTAAGATCCTTGAATTTAAATTGGTTCTGAATTTGTTGTTAGATATAATCCTGATGTGTAGTCTCTTGTTTTGGTGCTACCGAAATTACTTAGATTGCACTCTTTTTCTCAGATTTTCACGCCCTCCTTGGGACATCTTATAAACTTTTACATGGTTTACCCTTTATCAAGTCTTTTCTTTGATGGGATGAATCTCACATGAACATTGATACCACCAGTAATGATTAGACCATCAAAAGTTTATACTGATTATGTTGCTTAATTGAAATATGTATTTGTAGGTGTGTCGTACTTCAGTTTGCTCTTATGCTTTCTATTGATACTTGTTCCTCAGCTGCAACCCTTTTATGATGTGTTGCTGAATCTTATGACCAACTAATTTCTTGAGCCTGACAATCTCTACCATTTTAATCAGTTTTAGTATGTACGTAGTTAGATGTATTCTTGTGAGTTTAGATGTTGGTAATGTTTCGAATAGTTGAAATTTTGTAGAAATATTTTGTTTCAGTTTGCTTTTTATACCTTCAGAAGTTTTTCTAGTATTTTTTGCCACTCCACATTTTTGTCATTATGCATTGTTGCTTTTCAAGTATTTTATCATTTGCTAATTCTTTTTTTAATACCATTTGCAGGAAGTGAAGGTGAACAAAGGGATGAAAATAATGAAGGCACGCCTTAGGTAGGATGAGGTGATATATTTGGAACTTAACATATGTTCTATGTCTTTTTTTTGGACATTGAAAATTTGTGTTTAACCTCTTAAATGGTCAAAAATAGTGTATTTTGCTTAGTGAACAAAGGGATAAAAAACAATGAAGGCATGCCACGCCTTAAGAGGATTGAGTTAATATCTTTGAAACTTAACATGTGTTCTAGAAGTCTTTTGTTTTTTGGACATTGAGAACTTGTGTTTAACCTCTTAAATGGCCAAAAAATATTGTGTATTTTGCTTTATTGGATATTACTTGACCTTGGATGTTACAGTATTGTTGCCTTTAAATTCGGTTCAAATTTCTATTAGTGTTCATTGCAATAACCTTACAATAGCTATATATAGTTGACACAGTAGTGAAGAAAACTGTCCCAATGGTACTATAACCATTGCAATAGACGAGAAAATAGTTGCAATTAATATATAAAAAAGTGTTGCATAAGACACTATAGAAACGTTTAATAAATTCCCCAATAGGTATTAGAACTGTTGCCATATTTTAAAGTAAAAACTGATGCAATGCTTATATAAGTGTTGCATAAGATACTATAAGAATGGTTGCGAAATGTCCCAATATGTGTTAAAACCGTTGCAATACTTTAACATAAGAACCGATGCGATGCTAAAATAAGTGTTGCAAATACTTAATAGGGACGGGTTTCAAACTGTCCCCATAGAGAGTTACAACTGTTGCTATACATCAGAAGTAGAAATCGTTGCAATAGGAACTTCTATCGCAACAGTCGTACAAGCTATTGCAATAGACCGTTGCATTAGAGCTTTAGCAACGCGATCTGTTGGGAGGGTTGCTAAAACCGTCCCAATAGGGTTATAGCATCGGAATTCCTATCTACAACAACATAATTAGAACTGTTGTCGTAGGCCATATTTCTAGTAGTGTATAAGGAGTAATATAAATAGGGTTAGATCCAGGAATAAGCTCGATTAGAAATTCAACTTCTCTTTTCAGGGGAAATCTAGGAATATTCTGGGAAGACTTCTGGAAAATCACATACAACAGGTATGTCCTTGATACAAGGACTCTTCAACTGTATCAACTATGTGAGCAAGGTATGCCCTACAACATTAATGCATCAACTTTCTTGCCAAGGCCGCAGAAATAATACTAGATGTCAATAATCTTTCACCTTGTACAATGATGTGTGAAAATGTAGGATCTTTAAAGGTCAAATGCTTTGACCTACAATATACCACTGCATGACATTTATAAAGCCAATCCATCCCGATAATAACATCAAAATCCTTGAAAGGCATTTCAATCAAATCAGCAGGGAGGACTAGGTTTTGAATCACAAAGGGACAATCACGATAAATTCCATTACACACAACCTGAGAACCCAAAGGACTTTCAACCAACACATCATAATTAAGTCTTACAGATTTCACATTTTCAGGAAGAACAAGTGATGAACAAATATAGGAATGTGTAGAACCAGGATCAAACAGTGTAAACACACATAAGCCAAATAAGTAAAATTTACCGACAACCACGTCTTGTCCATCTCGATCATCCCTCTGCCTCATAGCATAAGCACGTGTAGTAGTCCATGGTCCACTAGATTTATTAGGTCCACTTGCACCTGCTACTTGGGTGTTTTTAGGTCTAACACCTATATTAGTTTGAGGAGGATTAATAGAAGGCTTATGAACTGAGCCTTCAGTTCTCAAGTAAGGAGCATTATTAGGATTAGGACAGTCCTTCACTTTATGATCAAAGCTCCCACAATTGAAACATGCACCAGAAGCTCTCCGGCAAGTACCATAATGATTCTTTCCACATTGCGGGTAAGTGGGAACACGAGGCTTGCCTTGGCCATAATTTGGAGTGCTAGTGGTAGAAATATATGATCTATTTTTCTTTTGTTGCGGTGGCCTGTTATCACTACAAGCCTTAGAATTATCAAACCTTCCCCTTTTCGATGGACCCCCAAAATCTGGTCTAGGCTTTCGAAATTTGTTTTCATTTCTATTTGCTTCTTTTTTATCAAGTCGTTCCCAAGTAAAAGAAGCAGACACTAACTTAAAAAAGTCCTCATGTTGTAGGATCGCCACATTCTTCCTAATGGAATCATTTAAACCATCTTCAAATTTCCTGCACTTGTCTTTTTCCTCTTTAATAATACCTCCAGCATAGCGAGAGAACCTTAGAAACTTCTGTTCGTATTCAGCATTAGACTTGCCTCGTTTCCTTAGATTCAAAAATTCTTTTTTCTTTGCATTATAATAAGAAGGTGGGACATACTTCACATGAAATTCAATAAGAAAATCATCCCATGTAAGAACCGGAGGTTTTACCTTGGCATTTGGAACACTTGACCACCAATCATAAGCATCCTTTTGTAATAGTGAAATAGCATACTTAAATTTGGCAACATCTGAACACTCCAACTGCTCAAACACCCTCTTCATGCGCTCCAGCCATTGTTTAGCATCAGTGGGATCAACAGTGCCTTCAAACTCTACACCACCCATTTTCCTCATTTTCTCAAAGTTAATCCCGTTGGGATCATGCATCGATTCAGCCATGTGGTGGAAGAATTCAGCCATTTGTTAAAAAGGAGGATTCATGGCTTGAATACAACGACTCATGTGAGGATGTGAACCAACTCTTACACCCTTATGGTTTCCCACTTCAGACCCACCAGTGTGGGGAACATATTGATTCAATAAATGTTCTCCAACCTCTTCCAGTGCATGAGGTTAGGAAACTGAGGCACCCCAACCTTCACGAGCAGCTTCCATAGGTCGGTCAGAAGAAGAGGCCCCAACTTAGTTCCTTCAAAAGGGGAGATCACATTGCATTAGGGACATGTACTAGATGCATGTACAATCTACATGCAATAAAAATATGATAAATCATGTAAGTGAACAAGAACTCTAAATAGATCCTTTTTGAATGAAAACAAGTATACAATTAATTAACAGCAAAAGACCTAGAACCACAAATCTAGGCTCTGATACCAACACTTGTAGCGACCCTTTCGAAAGGATACTACTTAAACAAGAAATCTAATTTAATACTTGCGACATTTAAAAGAGATTAAAAAAGGGCATATTGATTTTAATCTAGTAAAGGGATCAGGTTCATAACGAATAATTTAGTTAAGGATATACATCCTGCCATTTAAACATTTATTTGATGTTAAAATTGACATTGCGCGGAATATAACTTATGACGGAAAAAAAACATTCCCAGAATAATCTAAGCAAATAACTGATGAGCTTTTCATGCGTATATTACCCTCACACTTATGGATGAGATAACAAGAATATTTCCAACTTTCGAGTATCGAAATCAGCCGGTTCATGCTTCACACAAACATTCAAAACTAATAGTAAATTCGTATATTACAAGACTTGGGTTTTCACACCCCAAAAGAACAAAACATATAGACATACTTATATTACAACCCATGGACATGATTAAATTAGTCCTCAAAATTTCATGTATATATACAACACATAGATCATGTACAAGTCCCAAGGTTTATACAAAATATAGATGCCTATATGCAAATGTGATCTTCCTTAACGCTCTCAAAATCTCCATCTCCAATTGCCAGCTTCATGCATCATCTTGAACATTCCCTACGATAGAAACAACTATCGGTAAGCATATGGCTTAGTGGTGCAAAAACTATAGGTTCGGAGTCCTCAGATTCACTAAGTTACGTTTCTCAAGTTAAGGGGAGCATAATTGAACAAAATAAATGAATCAAGCAAACAATTTATATATAAAGAGTATCAAGTTCAATATTTAAAGATCCAAATGTTAAGAACGCTCATAGCACCATTTTCCAAGAGATTCAACAACAAGGTTCGCCCAATAAATACATCATGTCTTCACACCAAGCACAAACAGGTATCAAGAAGGGCCAACGCCCTGTATCAAGAAGGGTCAAAGCCCAATAATCAAGAGAACCAAGAACCATATTAAAAATGGCTTTCTAGTTCGTACTTAAAATGGACAACTTCCATTCTTAAGACGGACTAAAAATCTAGAGTCAAGATGACAAATGATCTGAATCAAGAGGCATGCCAATAGTGACAGAGTCACAGCCACAAGAAGGACAGGGTCCAAACAAGAGTGCCAAGTGATCAAACAATCCGTACAAGTGGGCGAGTTACACAAGCGTATTTAACATCTTAAAGGATACCAACACGACAATGCAAAGTTGCAAAAGGTAACCAAGGTACCAACATCAACTTTCAGATATACCAGCAGTTAAAAGAGTGCAAGTACAAGTTCATACACAAACCTCAGTGCTTTAGCAAAGAAACAGTCCAACACAACTTCGCGAGTTCAGACAGAAGACCAACCAACCTTTCAAAGTCCTCAACTTGTTCACGAGGATATACAACCTTAAAAATACAATTAAATAACTTCTATAATTATTAGCAGCTCAATAATGTCGAAGTAAAACAGGATTATCATCACAAGTAAGCTTAGCCTGTACAAATACGACTTTGCTATCAAAACAGTGATTCTGGCCAGCCTAGTACCTCATGTCGCAACTTTGATTTGAAAAGGAAAACGGAAAAATTAGAGTTTTACATAAACATAAGAGTTGTAGGTCTACGAATTAGATTTCCTAATCATATTTATTCACTGTAAAGTAAGTTCTATAGAAAGAGATATGCATACACTACCGAACACTACCCAGCTTAGAAACAGATTTCGTCACTTACCAACAAGAAGGGTATGTCTCCAATTCCCGCAAAAAGGACCAAGTTTTTCTATTGTTATTTCGACGAACAAATGGTTAGATAATGTTCTCAGGTTCTTAGACTTCAGGTGATCGAATTTTACTAGAAGAGGTGTCAAAATATAGTCTCAAAATTGAGGCTAGTCACATGTACAGCTGCCTCCAAGAGGTGGCTGCCCAAAAGAAGGTTGGCTGCCCAAAATGCATACATATATGCCTATATGTATAACCCTCACCTCCCTTTCAAGTTATACATAATTCTAATTATAATATTACGTAAATACCCAAATACAATCCCGTAAATTACGATCACAATTATGTTAAGCAAGATTGCAAATATCACAAAATTTCAAGATCCCAAAATGAGAATAAAACATATTGTAGTAATTAAGCAATGGTGTATCGACATGCGAATGTTGGTCTAGTATTTAGGGGTGTTACAATCTATCCCCCTTAAAGAAATTTCTTCTCGAAATTTACCTTAAACTAGTCTCAAAACAAATGCGGATATTGGGTCCTCATTCTCTCTCCCAGGTAGCTTCCTTCCCAGAATGGTTCCTCCAAAGTACCTTTACTAAGTGGATTTTACTGTTTCTAAGTTGCTTTACTTCTCGAAATTCAATTCGGATAGGTTCTTCATTATATGTCAAGTCAAGATTAACTTCAATAGATTCAACTGGAAGAACATGTGATCGATCAGAATGATATCTTCTGAGCATAGAAACATGAAAGACATTGTGGATCTTGTCTAACTCCGGTAGCAAAGCTAATTTATATGCAACTGGTCCAACCCTTTCAAGTATCTCATAAGATCCAATAAATCGTGGACTAAGTTTTTCTTTTTGGCCAAGTCTCATAATCTTTATCCATGGAGGCACCTTTATGAATACTTTATCTCCAACTTGATATTCAATGTCACGCCTTTTAAGATCAATGTACGACTTTTGTCTATCCGATGAAATCTTTAGACGATCCTTGATAATTTTTACCTTGTCTTCTGTTTGTTGCACAATTTCAGGACCAAAAAGTTTCCTTTCACCAACTTCACTCCAACAAAGAGGGGTCTGACACTTTCTTCCGTAAAAGTGTCAGAATAGGGAGGCATTCCAATACTCGATTGGTAACTGTTATTGTAAGAAAATCCTATCAAAGCCATGTGTTTGTCCTAACTACCCTCAAAATCCATAATGCAAGCTCGAAGCATATCCTCAAAAATTTGTATCACTCTTTTCGACTGGCCGTCCATTTGAGGGTGGAATGAAGTGCTAAATTTCAACTTAGTAGCCAAAGCTTGCTGCAAGCTACCCCAAAATCTAGATGTAAACCTTGGGTCTCGGTCGGACACAATAGACACAAGGATCCCATGTAGTTTTACAATCTCATTAATGTACAACTCAGCTAAACGCTCAAGTGAGTAATCCATTCTCATTGCTAAGAAGTGAGCACTTTTGGTTAGCCTGTCCACAATCACCCAAATTGCATCATGATTTCTCTGAGTGCGAGGAAGTCCAGAAACAAAGTTCATAGTTATTCTCTCCCATTTCCATTCCGGCATCGACAAGGGCTGTAGTAAACCAACTGAGACTTGATGATCTGCCTTTACTTGTTGACAAACCAAACATTTGGGAATGAACTCCGCAATGTCTCTGTAACACCCCAGAGAATTTTTCGAACTAAAACTCGAGCTGTCCTTCATGTGGAGTGAGTTTTACCGAGGAATAAAAATTTCTTGAGTGTTAAGGTCCCTATATGTAGCACATTGAGTTCCAAGAAGAGTTGAATTGAAATCCTGTATGATCAGCGGCTAGTGTCTTGAATATATCTTTTTGTACAAAATATATTTTGCGGTGATTCTTGTTTATTTCCAACCTTTAGAGATGTACCTACATCTTTCATGAAGGTTATAAAGTTTAGTTTTGCCGTTTTCCTTTTCAAATCTAGCTTGCGACTTGAGGTACCAGGCTGGACAAATTCACTGTTTGGGAGCATAGTTGTATTTGTACGTGCTAGGCTTACTTGTGATGATGATCCTATTTTA
>JAJOOS010080490.1:0-22138 GCA_029582725.1 Solanum chiquidenum | reverse complement strand
GGATGGATTTCCATAAACTAACACCATAGAGAGTGGTAACTTCCTTTGTCATCCAATTGTCACTTTCTTCATATTTTGCTTTTATGACTGAGCCCCATAAATTCTGATCATCGTTGGAATACCTCCAAAGCCACTTCATTCTCAACGCATTGCTTTGATTCTTAAGGTTCTTGATCCCTAAACCCCCAACTCTCTTATCATTGATCACTTTTTTCCATTTGACTAAGTGGTATCCCTTCCTTTCCTTGTTTCCTTGCCACAAAAACTTTCTCCTGATGCTATCCAACCTATTAATGACACCTGGAGGAATAGGAAATAAAGACATCATATATGTTGGAAGTGCATCAAGCACAGAGTTGATCAAAGTCAGTCTTCCTCCAAGTGAGAGGTACTGAGACTTCCACCTTGCTAGTTTTATCTCACACTTCTCAATCACCCCATTCCAAATTTCCGAAGACGTGGATTTGGCCCCTAAAGGCATACCCAAATAAGTAGTTGGAAGAGCACCCACTTCACCACCAAGAATTAACTTCAAATTTTCCATATTTGGCACTTCATTAACTGGATACAAGAAGCTTTTTCTCCAGTTAACATGAAGTCCAGACATTCCTTCAAACAAGACTAGAATTAGTCTCAAAATTTTGAGGTGGTCCTCTTCAGCATCACAGAATATCAGGGTATCATCATCATATTGTAGATGAGTTATCCTTAGGCTTTCCCTTCCGGCTCTAGCTACTTCAAAACCTCTTAGCCATCCTTCTCTGTTTGCATTCATAATCATATTGTTGAGTCCCTCCATGACTAATAGGAAAAGGAAAGGTGATAAGGGATCACCTTGCCTTAAGCCCCTTTGTGAACCGAAAAATCCTGATGGACAACCATTTATCAACTGAGAAGCTTACTGAAGATATGCAGAATTTAATCCATTGTCTCCATTTGAGACCAAAACCCATCTTCTCTAGCATACCCATAAGAAAATCCCAGTTGACATGGTCATATGCTTTCTCAATATCTAATTTGCATAAGATGCCTGGTTTTTTCAAACTTGACCTGGAATCTATAGCATCTATAGCTTCATTAGCTATTAGAACAGCATCCATGATCTGCCTCCCCCTAATAAAAGCTAGCTGTTGTGAATTAACAAGTTTGGACATCACTCGTTTTAGCCTTTCAATGAGCACCCTTTTTCTTTGGAATCAAGGCTATGAATTTTATAGATGCTTCCTATCAAACTGATAGGTCTAAAGTCCCTTAGTTCTTTAGCACCCTTTTTCTTTGGAATCAAGGCTATGAAGGTAGCATTAAAACTTCTTTCAAACCTCCCTTGGTCATAGAAATGCTGAAAGGTCTTCATGATATCACCCTTGACCACTTCCCAACATTTGATGTAGAACCCCATTGTAAAGCCATCTGGTCCTGGTGCTTTATCCACTGCACATTGCTTTAAACTTCTCAGAACCTCTTCATCAAAATTTCTTTCTAGGTCCTCTATTTCCTCCCCTGTTAGCCTTGGACAGTTTAAGAAATTGTTGCCGGGTCTCCATTGAACATTTTCAGAGTAAAGTTTCTGGTAGAACTCCACTATTTCCCCTTGGATCCTTTCTGGATCTTGGACTATATTCCCCTGAATGAGCAGTTGATCTATGTTGTTATACCTCTTGTGTGCATTAGCCATTTTGTGGAAGAACTTGGTATTCTTGTCCCCTTCCTTTAACCAAACAGATCTTGACCTTTGTCTCCAGTAAATCTCTTCATTTTTTATTGAACCCTCCAGTTTCAGAAGTAAAGTTGCCTTTTCCGTTGCTTCATCTTCTGTCAATGCTCTATCAGTGGCAATATTTTCCACAAGCCAGCTTTTCAAGAACATTCTTTCTCTGTTGGCCAAGACTTCCTTGCTCACTTCTATTCCATTCCTTCAATTTATGTTTCAAATCTTTTAATTTAGATGCCTGGATGTAGTCAGGTCTCCCAATGTAATTGAAAGAGTCCCACCACTCCCTAATTCTATCTGTGAAACCATCCGTTCTTAACCACCAATTCTCAAATTTAAAATAACTTTTGTTCTTCTTCCAAGAACCACCTTGAAGTGTGACTGGGGAGTGGTCTGAGATTATTCTCTGCGTGGTATATTGTTTCAGATTACTAAAAACATCATTCCATTCTTGAGATACCAGGATCCTGTCAATTCTTGAAGCTATTTGATGGTTGTCCCCTTTAAACCAAGTGAACTTAGCATTTTCCAATTGGAGATCAATTACATTCAAATCCTCAATCAAATCAGAAAACTCTCTCATTCCTAATGTTCTTCTAGTACAATTTTTCTTTTCTGAAGCATATCTTGCCACATTGAAATCCCCACATATTGCCCATGGACCTTCTATTAATCCTCCAATAGAGCCAATTTCTTCCCATACTAGTCTTCTTTCCACATAGCAATTGGGTGCATAAACTCCTGTAATGTGGCAGGAAAAGTCCTGCAATTGTGATTCAAATTTACAGGTGAGAGTATATGTCCCAGTCTCTAGTACCTCTCCCTTCCATATTCTACTATCCCACAACATCATTATCCCTCCTCTTGTCTCACTCGACTCCAAACATGCCATTTTGACCCACCTATCCCCCCAAATCTGCCTTACCAACTCAGTGATATCTCCCTGTAATTTGGTTTCTTGTAGACAAATGATGTCAGTTTTCCAGTCCCCCATAATGTTCTTGATAACCCTCCTCTTATCTCTATTATTCAAACCCCTTACATTCCATGATACTAGTGTGGCAAGCTCTGGCGTCTTAGATGTTTCCAAAGTTCCCTCCCGAGCCGGCGATGTAGCCAGAAGCAGATCCATGATTTGAATTTTATGGGTTTTGGAATTCTAGAACACCAATCTCAAGTACTAATAACCAGGATTGAAATTTGATACTTGTACATATTAAACGGATTTCTTAACACATATAAAGCATCTAGGTCAAAGCTATTGGATTCGGCTGACTTAGCACCTGGATGTAGCTTAGGTGGTAGAGTGCCCACTTAGCACCGAGAGATAAACAACACCGCGCATATCCACTTTTAACCCCTAGTTATTGGGATTGAGGCACAATATTAGTTTTTTTTTTGTAAGGATTGAAGTGTTTATGATCCAGGAATGTGTGATATTACCGTTCCTTTGTTGATTACAGGACATTTGGTTGATATTTCTTCTTGTTTAGTGTGGTTACTCAGGTTTAGCCTGTGCACTAACCATTTAGCTGCTGTAATCTTTGAGCATTTGTCTTAATTTCTTTGTACTACTCTCTTTTCTGTAGGTGCTGTGAGAAGAGCCGGAAGAACTCAAGGGATAATAACACAAACTAGGATTGCTCGCAGTATTACTGTAAAAGATGTGATCGCCGTCCTAGAAAGAGAACCTCAAATGTCTAAGTCTACACTGAAATACCGCTTGTATGAGAAAGCTCGGTCCAATGCTTCATCAGCTGAATCATCCTGATTTCCAGAAGCAGCATAAATCTTGAACTATAGCCCTCTTTTTTTCCCTTTTTGATAAGAATTTGTAAATCTTGTTTATGATCTGAATGACATAAACTATTTACCCCAGTTTCATGTTTGCTGAGATTACTAGATAACTTGTACCCTTTTCAATCTGGATGATTGCATGTAAAAGTTAATTAGTTGGATTAGAGTAGGTGAAAACTATCAAGATGTAAGAGTATCTTTGTTAACTTATTGTAGAACAATTGTATTCCCTTTTTACCCCCAAAAAAGTTCACTTCAAATACAAGTTGAATGATGTAAAGGGGGAACAACAAGAGAGACATCACCAACCATTTATTTTATGGTTCTTCATGACTAAACTACTTTATTTTTATTTTAATAAAGAAAGAGGGAACAAGAAAATAATTCATTTTTGCTGATTTGTCAAATATGTAATTTTTCAACAAAAATATTCTTTTCTCAAAAAAAGTATTTTTGATCTCCCAACAACAGTGTCAAATAGGCTCTGAGTATAACTCATTAATGGTGTTTCTTAACTTCTAAATTCTTGATTATCCATTAATCATTTTCCAACAAACTAGCGAGTCTTAACCTAGTTAAGTTGTATAAAGCACATTTCAACTTTAGGTTACAAGCATGAAGAATTAACCCTAACCTCAATCACTAGACTAGGATTATCAATCGCTTAATTAACGTAGACTTTCGTCAATCAAATCTAATAAATTCTAACCTAATTCCTTTTTTCAATGTGAATCAAGCACTATTAAAAATACTGGAATTATCTATGAACTTCGTCGCTAGTCCATCGTCATTTTGCTCATAGTTAATGAAAATTTGTCGCTAATTTGTCACTAAGTAGGATTAGCAATATATTTTTCTATTTAGCTACAAAAAGTTTCCATCGCTAAATTCAGTTTTTTAGTAGTGAAGTTAATATATAGGGGATGTCATATGGTTGATCACTTTCTTTGAGTAGAAACATGTTATGACACATAATGTTTTTATATAGGGAAAAAGAACAAATATATCCTCGAATTATCGAAAATGATATATATATATATTCTTTGTTATACTATTAAGATACCAAAATCCTTTGATTAGAATCATGTTATGATCAAAGGGACAATGTGGGTTGCGGTGAAGTTCTGGTGTGGATATGGTCCGTGGAGTGTTGATTGTTGTTGGTTAGTGTAGAGAAAGGAAAAATGGGGTTTATTTGGGTGTGGATTTGTTGACTTTTTATTTTGGGGTTATAATTATCTGAATTGATTTTCGGGTGGATTTTTCAATTGTGGAAAAAAATGATTTTTTTTTGGATAGCCTGTTAAGATCATGACATGTATCCGTCCGTTAGTGTGAATAGTAGCGAATCCAAGATTATCATTAAGGGGTGTTAATAGTTGTAGACTTGTAGTAAAATATATAATTAGTAGGGCTAGAACACGACCTCAAAGAATTTTTACAATAACTTAACCACTATACTAAACTTTTAACTAGTATCAAAAGGTGTCAATACTTGTATATATATTTATTAAATAAAAAATTGACTTCTATATACAATGCAATTTTCCGACGAAGGAGTGTCGCTTGACACCCCTTATCCAAGGGTGAGTACGCCCCTGAGTGTGAAGGATACAAATGTTCCACCTTTTGGACGACAAGGAGTCTAATGTTTCAATAATATAACGAAGGGTATATATATGTTATTTACAATAGTCCAGAGGTATATTTATCCTTTCCCCCTTGTATATATGTGTTGAGATGCGTATTTTGGGTGCCTCTCTCATTACAGGAAAAAAAATAATCTACAACACCTTTCTTTTTCTCCTCCACCTTTAACCACTATTACCTTGATACCTTCTTCTTCAAATTAGAATATTATCATTACTATCATTTCTTTCTTCAAATCTACCTATTATAACCAATTTGGGTCATAAGCAAATACCCATAATCCAACTATCATACTATTACCATATATTCAGTCCTTCAAATTCATCATTTTTTTTTCTTCAATCACCTTCACCATTGGAACTGCTAGTTTTGAAAGTTTCAAAGTATCCAAAATTTTTTATTCATGATAAAATCAGATCTATTTATGAATTTACTTGAAATGAGTTCATCAAAATAGAAAAAGTTAAAAGCTTTAAGAAGTAGAAAATTAGTTTTTCAAAAATTGAATTTGAAAAAAAAAACTTAAATAGAGAGAGGTGAAAATAGACCAACAAACATTTGAAGGATTTGGGGAACTTTCCGGCAATGGAACTATGAAAAAATTAGGTGGAGAAATTTGATATCATGCTCTAGACATATTTTGGTCCTTTCTTAAATTATTTTTGTTGATATATATTATTAATTTAATTTTCCACATCAAGAAATGACAAAGAGAAGAGAAAGTTGAATATACAATTGTGGCAAGGGGGGGTGGTATATGGTGGAGGAAGTGTGGAAGGATAGAGAAGGAATAATTTTTTTTTAAAAAATCACAAAAAATATGCTTTTCACGCGCTCAGAGTAAGTGTTGCACACATAATGTGCCAACTCAGCAAAAATGTCAAAATGACATAATAGGACCCTACTTAAAGTGTTTAAAATGAACATCGTCTCATTTAGATGTCTAAGTAAAATTTAATGTCAATTTTAGGGGGCCATCTATGGGTTAGATATATATATATATATATATATATATATATTTCAGTATTTGCAATCATTTCATTTTATATTGTAAAGCTTAAATGATTTCACTTCATGTTCATGCTTTACTTCAGTTGAGTTACTTTCAGTCTTTCAGTTCAGTTTTTTATTTTATTCAGTTTTATTACATACCGTATGTTTCATACTTACGCCATTTGCTGGTGCAATCATCAACAGACGTTTCATTGAGATCACATCATCCACTCGTCATGTTCTGGTGAGGCTTCCTTGTTTTCGGACGATTCCAATTTTATTGCTTTAGTAGTAGTAGTATTTTGAGGTTGTCATTAATCTTGTTCTGACACCCATCTTTAGACAGTAGAAGCTTCATGAATAGATAGAGATAGAGAGTCATTCATTTTTCGTTCTTTTATATTTTGTATTTTCAAACATCATTTGAGATTCACTTTATTTTTTTAAATTGCTCATCAGTTTAAGCTTTCGTGTGTATGTTTTAGTCTTCCGCTAAGTAATCAACTAGGCTAAGAGTTCGCTTGAGGACCGACAATAATCTTTGAGTGTCGGTCACATTCAAAGTGTAGGCTCAGAGCTGTGACATTTATACTTATTTGTGAAATAAACTTTTCTATAAGAGACAGAGAGAGTTTAGAGGGTGGGGGGATGAGGAAGTTATTTCTACGTAAGAGATTTTTGGGTATAATTGAGAATATGACCTCTGACGAGGGGCTAAGGTGTAAATTTTTTTTTTTAAAAAATGTTTATTTTATTTTATTTATTAAAGAAATTTTAAAATATTTTATTTATCAATGAATGTATTACAATTTTTTAAAGTTTTTTTTTCTTTTTCTGATTATCAAAAACGTGTCAAAATAACCTAATAAAACTTTATAATTGATGTTTAAAATAGTCAAGAACTATTTAAAATATTTAAGTGAAAATTAATGTCAATTTTAAATAGCCATTAAATTCCTACAATTCTTCTGATAATGTTGTGGGTTCACTCTGATTTCTTCTCATTTTAAATTTAAAAAGTCAATCAAGATAGCTTAACAAATCAATCACAACACACAACAACTAAAAATGGGACATGTGTGCAATAATAATGGTATAGAAAACTTAGGTATTTTCCTATTTTAAAAGTTAGCTTAACAACTAAATTAAACATAGACAGATGTCACACACACCAACAATATATAACAGGTAGAATCAAAGAAAAAAGATTGTGCTAAAATTTAATACTATTATTATTACTATTATCTATCGATGGAATATCCTTTTGGACACCACCACCACGGCCACCACCACCGTCGCGACGACGACGACGACGACCGTCGGGAAGAGTTTCCACCTCCCGGCCACCGACCACCGTCATACTACGATGAACCACCACCACCTCCTCAAGTTGGTCATGTCTTTCATACTTCTCATGAAGGTGGACCACCACCACCGATGGAACCTAATTATGGCCGGCCTCACTATCCTCCGCCGCCGATGGATGATAGTTATGGTCGGACTAACTATCCTCCGCCGCCGATGGAGGAGAACTATGGTGGATCTTACAATCGTCCACCGCCGAGGTCCGATTACTATGACGCCCCACCACCACCACCTACTTCCGACTATTCCTCTGTTGAACACGTGTCTCATGAGAGTGAGAGTGGTGATCGGCATCATGATCGTCATCGTTTTCAACCACATGTGCCTTCAGCTTTCCATCATCAAACTTCAGATCCAGAGCTTATGGATAAGCCTTCTTTTAGGGTTTATACTAAGGCTGATACTAATTACTCTCTCACTATACGTGATGAAAAAGTTGTTCTGGCTTCTAATGATCCATCAGATCCATTTCAAGTAGGTTTTTTTTTTTTTTTGATTTTGTTGTTTACTGTGAATTTGTTGTAATGGATGGATTTTTTTACAGCACTGGTATAAAGATGAGAAGTACAGTACTAAAGTGAAGGATGAAGAGGGATTTCCAAGCTTTGCTCTGGTTAATAAGGCTTCAGGACTGGCATTGAAGCACTCTATTGGCGCCTCTCACCCTGTATGTTCAATTCTTGGTTTATCATAAGCTCTGAAAAATATTATTTGGTTTGATTCTTTGTGCTTCATAGTTTGATGATATCCTCAATGATGCTTATATAATGTTAAACTTCACAAAAGAATGAACTTTGATAACCAACCCATTTCTTTGTCCTAGAAAGGAGATTTCTACCTAATGCAAATGCTATGACTTGCAATATTGTTGGGTGTTTCAAGTAGTATCCATGGTGGAGATGGAGGTTTAATGGTGGAGTTGTGGTGGAAAGGTGGTGGTTAAGAAATGGAGATAAAGATGAGAGTGTGTGAGGCGGAAAGAAAGTCAGTGCCCAGTCAATTATTTGTCACTGTATTGTGTATGTATATCAAACTGCACCTAATATCTTCCATTTCTAGCTCCTAGGTCTATCCCCTGTGTTTACTTGTGGTAACTGCATTTGTGTGAGAATTCCGCTGTATCAGTGTATGCTTCATAATTCTCTAATTTTTGTGTGTGATTGTCCGGCCACTTTTAGTGCAGGTTATTTCTACCTAATGCAAATGCTCTGACTTGCAAATGATGCATGCTGGGATTTTTTCACAGGTTGCCTAGAAAAAACAGGAAAATGAATCTTTTGCAATTTAATGTTGAATATGAAGGATAAAGGATCATTTAAATTATTTGAAGGCTCAGTTATGAGTTCTTTTAGAAGAAAAATATATTCAAGTATGTATTTTTTGGACATTATGGAGGGACAGAAACCTTAAGACATTTTGAGGGAAAGTGTAATCCAATATATAAACTGAAGGGTTTTTGTTTGGTGGTGAGACTCGAATTCAGGATCTTGCTTGCTCTGATACCATGTTGAATGGGGGACCATTTTATCTAAAAGTTTGAGCTATTAGGGAGAGTACCCTTTCATTTACTTAATGTTGCAGAGATCTAGAAATTGCACTTGTAGTTGACAGATAAAGATCATCAGCTATAAATTAAACAACTATAGAAGTTAAACACTACCAACATGTATCTATTATTAATTAAATATGTACTCTTTTAAAAAAGGAAAAAATAAGAAGATAATGCTGATTATGTGTGCAGTACTTTTTTCTGAAGGAAGAGGTGGAGAAAAGTAAATGGTGTTATTGTCTTTATAGTTTTTGTTATCTTTATAATATGTGCTCCAACATGAAAGAGTTTCTTCTTGTAATTATCTAATTTCCCTCTTTTAGCAAGATTCTAACTTATACTTCATTTTGTTGGGATGTGAATAACTCATTGGACCCAAATTACTGATCCCCTCTAGATAGGTGAGGCAGCCTTATCAAAAAAATGGGTTAAGAAGATTTTTAGCACTTGTTTGTTACACCCTGGTCACTTGAATTTGGCTTTAAGGAGGCAACATTATTTTGTTCAACCTTTTTTCTTTTTGTAGAAGCTGGTGGGTATCATCCTTTATGTTAGAGCTAGGAAGATTAATGTATAAGATAATTTTGTGTGCCTGATACAAGGTACCTGGAAGATGCAAAGGAATTTATTATGTATTTATCAAACCCCAAAAAAGGAGCAATAGCACCTTCTTGATAGAACAAGAAAATTATTATTGCTCCTTTTCTTTTAAAAAACCTCCTATAGACTAGATTCGGATCTTATCAATTTGTAGATACGAACCGACCCGTAAGTTGCCGTAATCTCTATTGTTTATAGTATTACAAAACTAGCCACTGCATAATGAGACTATGGCTATCATGCTATGTGGGCTCTCCTTGCAAATCCTCCACTTGACTCTCCATTTTAACCTATTGTGAGCCTTCATATCCTCCTGCCAAGATCTTCTAAGGTTCCATATGGTTTCATGTGTTAAGTGACCATCTCAGAATGCATCATCTTTCTGAAGAGAATTTGTCCCAGAATTTGTACCTTGAAACACGAAGAGAGTGTGTATGAATAGCCAGTCTTTTGAAATCAAGATTTGACATGGTATAAATAAAGCAAGATAGTCTCCATATACTTTCTTAACCCAATTTGCATATACTTTTTTTTTTTTTTTTTTGAGAGAAGACTTGCATATACTTTCTTGTGCTAGTTGCATTTTGTGCTTATTTATAGGAGTATTTATGTCTCTTTTCTTTCTTTATCAAAAAGAAGACATGAAACTCCTAAAATAAGCACAAAATGCAACTGGCATAGGCTTATCAAACATGAGAAAAGTCTTAGGTAGACCAAACATAGAAATAGACCGAGGCTATGGGTTAAGTTCTGTTAGAACTAGAGAATAGGGAAATCGTAGCCATGTTAAGTTTGAGTTTTGATCCATTAACTGTAGAAAACCTCATAGTTAATGGAAAATTGATGAAACTTGGGCATTAGTTTGGCATCTTAAATAAACCTTGTTCCTTGTGATAGTAATTGCTATTGTCCTGTTGCCTACAGATGGCATACACGTGCTATATATGCAACTTCAACTAATATTTGCCTTCCTTGCCTCCATGCACCTTCCTTTGCTGCAAATGCATAAAAATAGATTTTGCTATGCCCCCAAGGGTAACGAACAGTCGAACACACTGTTGCTCAGGGGTCCTGTCTTACTAATATTACATGGCTTCTGATAGGGAAGTAAGCATAGAAAATTTACATTCCTATTGGACTTCTTTTACAGGTGCAGTTCATCCCGTACAAACCCGACGTTCTTGATGCGTCAATCTTATGGACAGAGAGCAGGGACGTGGGTGATGGTTATCGAGCAGTTAGGATGGTCAATAACATTAACCTCAATCTAGATGCATGGAATGCTGATAAAGAGCATGGAGGTGTCCGCGATGGGACCACTGTTTGTCTTTGGGAATGGTGGAAAGGAGACAACAGGAACCAACACTGGAAGATCGTTCGCTTCTGTAAGTTTTGCAACATTGCAGTGTAAAAAATTGATTGTTTAGCTTGGAACCCCTAAAACCTGCACTCTCCCATGTTGTTTTTATATGAAATCATTTGTTCACGAAAATTACCCGTGTTTAGTAGTTTTAGGTTGTTGAAAATAGCTGAGAACACACCCCGTTAAGCGTTTAAACATTTTAGCTATAGAATTTCTGCACTCCTATTGTTTTTGACACTTTTTCCATCAACATAGATCTCCCTCATAAAATTTGTTACTCAGTTACCTAGAGATTCAGTGCCGATCCAGTTTTGGTTGATGAGCTTTATGCCATATAAGTATATTTTAGGCTTTAATACATGGACCACCTCTTATACTTGCCAACAAATTTCATTTAGACACTCAAATTAAGGCTTGTTCCAATTGAGTACTTAAACACATGAAAAAATGTTTCTTCAGTTCAAATTATGACATAAACTTTCTCAAACATCCATTATATGGACAAGTTAAAACACTTAAAATGTCACCTTCTTTAATTATATGCATTTGTCTCAATAAGCCATAAACACTTAAAATGTCACCTTCTTTAATTATATGCATTTGTTTCAATAAGCCATAAAACTTTAGACCTATTCCAATTGAGGCTGATGTGTGTACTTAAAGGATAATGACATATTTTATGTGGTTAACTTAAACCTATCTTCTATCGATGCTTGAAACAATTGTCTTCTCCATATTACTATATCTCTAGAGTTGACATACGCTTCAGAACAAGCACAACTTTTTTTACTACAAAATTTGATCCTAAAGTGCTTATAGAAACACTTTATTATGAGTTCAAGTGTTCAATTGGAACAAGTTTTAGTTTGAGTATCTATTTGCTGACAAGTTTAAGGGTTGTCGATGTATTTCCAAGCATTTGTAATAATTAATTTTTCCTCTTTTTTTGTCTAAACTAATTTAATTGCAGGATATCTTGGCGTGTGAACCATGGCTGCAATGGGGTTGATGTTTGATTTTTTTTTTCTTCATGTGGCTTGTTACTTATGTTGTACTGTATTGTATGTCCCTCCAAAACAGTAAAAAGTAACATGAAAATAAGAGGGGAAATTCAATGTATATTGTGGGAGATGTTGGCTATAGCATGTGTGTTCCACTTGTATTTTTTATTTGGTTATATACCAAATAAAAAGCTTGTTGGTGAGTTATGTTGTTGAATGTATTTTGCATGTCAAAATATACAACTTATATACAATTTGCATACTCTCGTTGGAGAATTTTAATAGTTCGTTGGTTGACTACCTGAACTCCCCACCTTATTGGTGAGAGTTTGATTTTCCACATTGTAATTTCCTCCCCATTTCCTCTTCCCCTACCTCCAATTTTTTTAAAAATACTCTAGTTAAACCATACAGATTACGTATAATTTGCATACAGTTATGTTGTTGAGTGTATTTTTGTATGTCGTGTGTGTGTGATATGTTCAGTGATACAATTGAAATACAAATAGCATACACTCAAAACAAAAAATACATGTAATTTATTTATATAGATCTGAAAAAAAAAAGATTGTTCTTCTTTGTTTTTGAGTTTCAATTTAAATATTCAATCAAAATCGATTCTTATCTTCTCTCAAAATTGACCTGTAACTTTCAAATAATATTTTCAACTGTTTGAAACAACCAAACAAATATAAGTTTTGGAAAAATCATTTTTCTACTCCAAAACTTTTACTTTTTGTATGATTTTATTATAATTAATATAAGTATTTTAGCTCTAACATTTGTAGATCATTATTGAATACTTGAAGAAGTAAGTTGGAGCTTTAATTTAACATAAATTAAGGCTTACTTTCCTAATAAGGAATTTGATGAAATGCCTAAGTAAGGTTTTCTTTTGATCTACTACTCTATCTATCTATATCCCAAAAAAATACTTGGTACAAATTACAATCTTATATGTTAAAAGTGGCAGTATTTACGTGTTTCTTCTAAATAAAACGTTAAATTCTGAAACACATAATTATGTTTAATTATTTACACTCTTTATGTGCTTATTGTCTATGTTCTGCTCAGAATTTAAATTATGTAAATTTTTTATTAATAATTTAACATAGACTTTATGAAGAAAAAAATGCAACTGAATTAGAGTACTTTTCATATTATTTTGAGTGTCCAAATTCTAATACAATTTAGATTGAAAGATAAGTCAAATTATTTTATCGATAAGCAAACAATATCACATAAATTGGGCTGAGTGTGTGATAGACAAACTCTTAATAGCATGAAAATGTAGTGTGGTTGGTTAGTGTGTGGTTGGTTGTACTCACCAACCTAAATATCCAATTTGCCTGTAATAAAAGGATTTAAGTTATTTACATTAATAATATTTTTTTAATACCACGATTGGATTTTTACCTGTGATATTAGATAATTAGATTACCATTTTTACCAAATTATTGATTAATGTCTATTAAGAGATTTACCTATAAATTCTTAATAAATTTAACTATACAAATATTTATTACATACCGCATGTCGATACATAGAAATTAAACTCACGATAAAAAAGGTGTACACAAGTAGTTGATTTTTCTTGAGAATTATTCATGACTTGTTTCACACAAACATTGAAAAGTTAGTTAGTAAAACATAAGTAGCTACCTCAAAATAAGTCTTTGGACACCCGTATTTGTTTCTTCTCAAGTTCTATTGTGTGTTGTATAATATCTCTATGTATAATGTACTTCCTTTTATATTTTCTATTTTTTAGAATCTCACTTATAGGATTTATATATAGAAGATAAAACAACTTTCTCTTTATACATGGCTTCCCTCTAGAAACAACAACCAAAATGCAAGTCACTAGACGAAGCCAAGCCAGGATTTGAAGTTTAAGGGTGCAGAATCTGGGTTCTAAACTAATGATTTGTACATATTCAATGAACTTTTAAAAACAAACACAAGGTTTGAACCAAAGCTACTGGATTCAACGAAATCCTTAAAACTATATTCTAGTTCCGCCTTGAGTCACAAACTTCTCCGGTGATTCACAAGAAATACCAAAACAACAACAAAAAAAAAAACAAGAAATATTACTTTAAAAGAAAAAAGAAAATTAAAGGAGATAAAAAGCTATGGCCTTTATTAGTGGGAATTCAATTTTGTTAATATTGTTCATATGGTTAGCTTCATTAGTCCCACATTTACATGCTAGAATTGCTGAATTTGATGCATATTTAGAAAAACAAGCTTTGGAAGCCCTCAACTCTTCACTTGAAGCATATACACATAATCCTGAGGAAGTAACTAATGCATTCAACAAAGAAGTTGGAAAGTAAGTGGTTTCTTGATTATTTTTTTCTTTTTCTTCGTGAAGATTATGTTGCTCGGATCCTTCAAACATACTGTGTGTTACATTTTATGGATGGTTCAGGCAACAAAGAATGCAGACCTAGCAAAAAATAGGGTTCAATGGACGAAAAATGTATATAGACGATACTCTATCCGTTCTAATTTATGTGAATTGTTTGAATCTTCATGGAATTTAAGAAAAAAATGAGGACTTCTGAAATTTTATGGTCTAAAACATGTCATATATATGTGTGGCTGTGAACCTTAAACATGTCATATTTTCATGGTTATAAAATTAGCATCTCATTAAGGGTAAACTGGAAAGTGTAAAGTTATTTTTCCCCCTCAAATTTACAAGTGTCATGATTTTCTAAATGAACTAAAACGGAAAATGTGTCGCATAAAGTGGAATGAAGGGAATATCATTTAGTTGAGATTAAGTTTTTGTTATGTTAGCATGTTTATTTAGGTCCAATATTTGCTAGAAGTTTTTTTTAGACTTGTTCGAGATTTATATGGCAGAAGAAAATGTAGAGAACCTTTAATGCTACAGAAACTTTTTATTTTTTTTGTAATATTGGATAGCGACAATCTTAAATAGAGCGACATGGACTGTGACATTTCATCATATGTATAGCTGACCTAACTTGTTTGTTCACTCGTTTGGGATTGAGGCATAGTTGTAGCTGTTTCTTTGATTTCACTTACATAGGTTTAGGAATAATGACTTGAATTTTACTTTATGTATTATGCAGTGCATTGCTGAAGTACAAAAGCTTAAGGAGGCATCTTAAAGAAAAAAATAAATGCATGGCAACCAATCCAATTGACAGATGTTGGAGGTGTGACCAAAATTGGGCTGAAAACAGGAAGGATTTGGAAGAGTGTGCTAGAGGATTTGGCCACAAAACGACCGGTGGTAAGAATGGCAAGTACTATGTTGTCACCGATGAATCAGATGATAACGTGCAGGAACCAAAATCGGGGACCCTTCGTCATGCTGTGGTTCAAGAGGAGCCATTGTGGATCATCTTTGAGAAATCAATGGTGATCAAGTTGCAACAAGAACTTATGATCACGAGTGACAAGACAATCGATGGCAGGGGAGTCGCTGTTCACATAGCCAATGGTGCTGGATTAACTATCCAATTCGTGCATAATGTCATAATCCACAACATTAGGATTCAAAATATCATATCTACTAATGGTGGCATGATAAGAGATTCTGTTAACCATATTGGTCTAAGGACAGTGAGCGATGGCGATGGCATTTCCATTTTTGGTTCCAATCATATCTGGATTGATCATTGCACTTTGTCAGAATGTACCGATGGTCTTGTTGATGCCATCATGGCTTCCACAGCAATCACCATTTCTAATTGCAAATTCAACCATCATAACGACGTAACGTTACTCTTTACTAGTTACTACCCTTAAAAAAAAACTATATACTAGTAGTTAAAGTTTGATTACAAATGATGATTCAGGTGATGCTTTTGGGGGCAACTGATGCCTTCCCTCAAGATTCAATAATGCAAGTCACAGTTGCATTCAATCGGTTCGGGGAGGGATTGATTCAGAGAATGCCAAGGTGCAGATGGGGATTCTTCCATGTTGTCAACAATGACTACACTCATTGGCAAATGTACGCGATTGGTGGCAGCGCTCATCCAACCATTATCAGTCAGGGTAATCGTTTCAAGGCAGCCGATAATCCTAATACTAAGCAGGTAGGCTTCACTATTTTTTTTTGAAAAATTCATAAATGATTAGATCAGGTAGGTTCACAAGTACCTAGTGACATAAGATAATCAGTTGTGGTAATGCAATAGTCTTTATCATACCACACTCTTCTCCTTTAAGTCATTTTGGCTGGAATAAAATCTATCAGCCAGGGGTGGAGCTATGTAGAGCCAAGAGGGTTCAATTGGATTCCCTTCATCGAAAAATTATATTGTGATATAAGGACAAAATCGAGTTTGTTATTTATATATGAACTGTTGAATCCCCTTGATATGTAAGGGAAGATTCTAATGTTAAGCTGAAATGTGCTTATAAATCAGTTTGACCAGCTTATACGCTTAGTCAAACACCCTCGTAGTAGCAAAAATGGTTCAAAAGTTGCTTTAGTGTGACAAGTCTAATACTTTTTGATTCTCCTTTCATAAATTCTTGGTTCCGACACTGATCAACTCAAGACACTATCCCCTCTATTAGAAAATCGGTCTCTGCCAACAAAATAACATAATTTGCACTCTTTAGTGTGACATTATACTATTGGTTTGTACTATGTGGATTGATAACACAACATGATGGTGCTAAATGCAGGTGACTAAGAGGGATTACGCACCAGAATCCGAGTGGAAGAAGTGGCAATGGGTATCAGAGGGCGATTCCTTCTTAAATGGAGCTTATTTTGTGGAGTCAGGGCCACAAGACAAGAAAAAAACTGCATTGACAAAAAATCATAAGATCAAGTTCAAGCCTGGTTCACATGCAGGACGACTCACTCGCTTTGCTGGCGTGCTCAAGTGCAAACCCGGCATACCTTGTTAGTTCACGATCCTCTTACGTGCATATAATATGATGCATCAGTAAGAAGGAGATAAGTAGATTGATGATTTTTTTGACAGTAGAAGAATGGAAAATAGGATAAGAAAGAAATGGTTTTCATAAGTTATGTTTTGTTTTAGTTTTAGTTTTCTTTCCTTGCCAATTCTTGTGACAGAAAAGGGAAGTGTAGGTATCATGAAAGTATGAACCAATTCTCGTGAAAAGAAAAAGAAGATATAATTACTTTGATTTCTAGAAATTTAAGTTCTCTGTTTGTATTCAGTGTAGGCTGTATGTTCGCAAGAGTGACATTTTTATTGCGATCATACTTATTATTTACCCGTTATTAGAACAAAATGGGTCTGAATAGAGCGGAACCAGATATAAAGAAATTCATATAACCAATCCCAGATATCATTCTTCCATGCATAATCAACTAAGACTTTTTTCCCAACAAAATATAAGGAAATAAACATACGAAAAAATCAAAGAAAGTTAACATCAACTATATATATAAAATGAATAATTTTGACTATAGTGTAGTTTTCCGATGAAGCCTCTTAGCTCCGTCCTTGGGATGAGCACCTCACCTTTATGACGAAGTCCCCTTAAGCCTCCCTAAACTATACCAAGGCTTCATTGGCAATTAAATAATTGAATTATGTCTGCCATGAATTATTTTATGTCAACATGGCAGAGCTCTATTTTATTACTTTGTCGAAGCAGATTCACAAAATGCAGCATCACTTCCCCTTACTCTCTGGCTCAATGCCTCAATGGAGGTATGCACACTTCTTTCTATGTTGCTCAGACTCTTCTAAAATATCGACAGGTGCATTTTTGGAGATTGTGTGCAATATAATATACCACTTCTCTATTGACCTTGATTTTCATTTGAAGATGTTAACTTGATAATTGAATCCAATATGTTAGTCCCTGGTTGTTCGTCTGTGGGTTATGGTGCTTTTATGTAACATGGTCCTTTTCAGCCTGGTTGTTCACAAAATTCTTGTTACATATTTTTGGTTTTTTAGGTCACTATATATCACAGTTTTCAGTATTGCTGCTTGATTACAACAGAATGCCTAATGTTAAGCCGATCAAGCTTAAATCAATTGCAGTATTAATGTTTACATTACGTTACCTTGATGAACTATTTGTTTCACATTCAATCGCAGTAATCTTGGTCGTAAACCTTTTGTAAGTAATTCCACATGGTCTTAGCTGTCTTGTACGACCTGAGATTAAGAACAATAAGAGGGTCAATTGACCCTAGAATCCATGTCATCACTCGAGTATCTTTAATCTTCCATTTACATAGCTTTGTTGGATCAGTAGGGGCAATGCATTGCTGCGGATGAGAACATTGCTGCAGAGTGCGGCTGCACACCTACCATTTTAATTCAATATATATTCTAATCAGCCAAATCAAGATCAAAGAGCTGCCAACAATCAATCAATACAACAAAAACATTTACTATATATCCTCTTATTAACTCAATATGAAAATCAACTTAAAGTAATTTAAATTTGGACGAATGAAACATAAAAGTTGTAAGGTATATAATAGGATTTCAGAAATATCTGCATTAACAAAACACATAACAAGTCTCATAAAACAACCTTAAAGTAAGAAATTTAAATTATATCTATTACAACTCTAAACTTTAATAATGCGGCATTGTGTTGGCCACATGTTCCTCATCATCTTCCTCACTAATGACTAATAGACTCCTCTATAGAATCTCTTTGTTGACCATATACTGGATGTTGAGTAGGTTGAGATTGAGAGGATCGAGGAGGGCAAGCGACATCATCAGAACAAGGGAGAATCCCTCCCGAAGCAAGTAATGCATCAAATTGAGCCTTAAGATCCGCACATTCTTGTTTAATTTTAGCATCATCATAAAGTTTTTGTGTTTATATGTTGTTATAAGATAACTGATATGCCTCAAGAGATCTTGACATAGTTGAATTATAACCAATTGTGTATTTATGTTAAGGTAAGCATTGATAGACTAAAAGGACTCTATAACTTAGTTTTTTTTTTGTATGTTTTCATTTTTAGTTTATAGCGCAAAGGAAGTCATATAATATATTATATCAAATTTATCATTTACAATATGTTAGATTAAGTTTTTGGAATAAACGAGCGAAGCACGTTCCCAAAACTAGTTCTATAAAAAGAGGCTCATTCCTTCTAACTTGGTGGCATCCACAATGTAGTCCTAAGAGCTTTGAGAGTTTTGTTTAAAGGGAGAATTTGTGAGACACAAGTGGTAACGTACCACTTGTGTAAGCCTCTTTTTAAGTTGAGTTAATTTTGTGAGGTTATTTCTCTTGATATTTTGTATCTTTATTTATATAGTGGATTGCTCATATCCTTTTGTGGATTAGGTCAATTAACTGAACCTCGTTAAATATTTATGTCTCTTTTGACATATTTCTCATTATTTATCTTCTTACTCATGGTCTTCCTGGTTTGCTTTGTTAGCTTCCGCATGATACTTCATTATTTTGGTGATAATTAGAAGAAAACATCACTCATTATCTATAAATAGGAAACTAAGGAGAATTATTCAATGCTCATTAATATTATTTTCTTTGAAAGACATTAGCACATAACAGTGATTTTTGAGAGAACTTTCACCAAGAGAGAAGAGAGAAGATAATGGAACCCATTTCAAAGACAAAATCGTCATATAGAACACGACTCTCTGCAGATACATTATTATCTTACTCATACAGTGTTGGATTAGACAATCTTGGAATAGGTATAGCCACCAGAGGCATTTTCTTCTTCAAAGCAATATATGCCAAACTTCTCTGTAAGGTCTGATGTCTCTCCTTCGGGCAATTTCCAATTGAAAGAATGAATGATCGAAGCCAATGAATACATGAACATCCTCTCTGCCATGGCTATCCCCGCACACATTCTTCTGCCAGAACCAAATGGGAAATAGTTCAAATCATTTCCACTATAATCCCATTTATTGTCCAAAAATCTCTCTGGACGAAACTCTGTTGGATTTTTCCATATAGAAGCATCTCCCTGTATAGTCCATACGTTTATGAAAACACGAGATCCTTTAGGAACAACGTATCCTCCAACAGTACATGTTTCACTAGGACAATGTGGCGCCAATAGTGGAATAGCTGGATGCATGCGCAAGACTTCTTTCATCACCGCATAGAGATATGGAAACTGTGCCACCCCATAACATGCTTGTAATCACAGTCAAGAACATCTGTTCACCAATGTTCACTGGTAAACCCTTCTGACTATACAAGTAATTGATCGATTGTCTAAGCTCCCTTCTCCTTAGTGCATAAACAGAATCTAAAGCAGAACAATTAAGCATATCGCGAACACAAACCTTCCTCAACATTTCTCCATTTCGGTCCATAAGGATTCCAAAGTATATCATTACCACCATATGAATTTTCTCTTCCAGCAGCAGGGACATCTCTGTTAGCAAAAATGATATCTTTATCCTTAAGAACCTCGCGAGCTAATGCAGGTGAAGTACTAATAATCAGGGGCGTATGTACATGAAGGGGAGGGGGTTCACATGCACCCATCCTCCCCTTCCTAACCCCTATATAATACTACTATTTTTCTAATTATCTTTTTAAATTTGTATTGGTGAACCCAAGGTTAAAAAGAATACTCTAGTATATTGATAAGTAAGTACAAATAGGGGTGCATAACTTACAGATTTGTGGTTCAAATTTTTCTATCCACATTAATATTTTTAATTTTTAATTAATATAACAAAATGTGCCACTTTTCATAGATCTTTTTAATAATTTATAAATAAAAAGAGGTTCAAATACCCATATTTTTAGGTTGCATTAGCTATGTCTAGACCTTAAGCTAGAAGTGTCAATAAAGTCAAATTATATTTTTTACTTTCTTTTTCTCCTTTCCTTCTTTATTTAGACGTTTTTCTTATTATTATTTTTTTACTTTTTCTTTTGACTTTTCAAAGCACTAAACTAAAAGGTAAAAAGGAGTAAAGACATCATATTGTTCTTCTTTTGGCTTCATTCCACATTTCCACTTTGTTGTTCATGGTGAAGTAGAAGTGAGATTTGAAAACAAGTAACAAGGTATGTTATCTAAAAAAAAATATTATTTATCAATGTACTTCATTTGTTTTATATGTTTTTCTTGATTTATGAAGTGGTTCCATTATTTGATTGCTTGAATATTTAAATTTATAAGAATTTCTTGATTTCTAAATAGTTATCTAATAATTGTGATTCTTTTATTAGTAAACTTGTTATTTGTGCTAATATTTTTTTAAAATTATTTTGTTTTTATAAGATTGAATAGAAGTGTGAATATTTAATTTTGTAGGTAAAATAATTCTTACAATCAATTCATCAAATCACAAATGGATAAGTTTCTCATTAAGTTACCAAAGCCAAAAGATGGCCAACCAAGTTCTAGCTCTAATCAACCATTTGTGAGTTCACAAGTTGCTCCGGAAGTTCAAAGACATACAAATTCTTTTTCACTTTCAAATATGGATAATATGCTTGATTTTAAATCTCTGGAAGCAGATCCCAAAGATCGAATGCCTATTTCATCTTATTGTCCTAATATTCGAGATGCGGTAAGGAGGTATTACATTCAAAAAAAGCCATGTCAACCTGCTGATCATATCTTCCCTAAAACTAAGTTTGGAGATAAAATGCGTCAATTTCGACCAACTTGGTTTAAGAGAAGATCTCAATGGTTGGAATATAGCATTAAAGCAGACGCGGCATTTTGTTTGTGTTGTTATTTGTTCAAGAATGAACTTGAAAGTCGTGGAAATGCCGGAGATTCATTTACAAGAGATGGTTTTAGGTGTTGGAACAAAGCTTTAGAAAGATTCAAAAAACATGTTGGTAAGGTAAATAGTATCCATCATAAATGTTTCAATAGGATGCAAGATTTGAAAAACCAACGACAATCGATCCAATCTTCTTTTGACAAGCAAAGTGAAAAGGCAAGAAGTGATTATCGGATGCGTTTAAATGCCTCAATTGATGTAGCAAGATTTCTCTTGACATCGGGATTTCCATTTCGTGGACATGATGAAAGTGAAGGTTCCGAATATAAGGGTGCTTTTCTTGAACTTTTGAAATGGTATGGGGATAGAAGTTTTGATGTGGGAAGAGTAATATTAGGTAATGCTCCACAAAATGATATG
>JAJOOS010080488.1:0-16721 GCA_029582725.1 Solanum chiquidenum | reverse complement strand
GCTTCCATGAAACAATAAATTGAAAACTTGCATTTTTTGGCCATGTGCTGAACTTTTATTGACATCTGACTTTTCTTATGGAACTATTCTGGTGATGGCAATATGATCAAAGATAATGTTTTGCATCCTTAAGACATATCTTCATTTCTGATCTGGTTGTTTTGTGTTCCACGTGCCCCTTGCTTCAGGCAGGATATTTTGCATTTAGACAATGAGATTGCTTTTAATGAAAGCTATTATTGAGGAAAGAGATCTTGGAATACAAGAAGTACAACAACAGATTGGTGAAGTGAATGAGATTTTCAAGGATCTTGCCGTTCTTGTTCACGAGCAAGGAACTATGATTGGTAAATCACTTTCCTTCGTTTTGAACTTTCAAATCTTTAGAGGACATTATTTGACGTATACAATTCTCCTTTTCTCAGATGATATTGGCTCCAACATTGAGAATTCTCATGCTGCTACTGCACAAGGGAGATCACAACTTGCTAAAGCTGCAAAGACCCAAAGATCAAATTCATCTCTGGTATTTCCATTACTTATACAAATTTTTCCTGAACATAAATCTGGCTCGGTTTTATTCTGCTTATATTCCATGAGAACATGTATGTTTAGACTCTTGGATCTTCGAGAATATAGATGTGGACGATGGGAAACTTGTCATAGCATTAAGGTGCTGCATTTTGCAAGCTATGACTAAATGGTAACTAGATGTTCTAGTTACAGCATGGTTTAACAGAAATAGAGAGTAGAAGAGTAGTTATGCCAATTTGCTACTTAATTCTGGGCATGGTTGTGGTACCAAATTTGAAGTGCCATTATGAGGCAGTCGTGGGTCGAAGTTTTAATGAATCATAATGACAAGTCAAGTCATGCGATTAGTTTTCTTAGGTTCGGCTTTTCATCTTTTAGGAGTGGGGACAAACTTGCCCAGAAACCATGGTTATTAAAAAATTATGGGTTCAAATGAATTAGTTGAGGCGCTCACAAGCTTGCCCGAAACCACGGTTATTAAAAAAACATATCGTGGGTTCAGATGAACACGCAGCCTAGAGACTACATCCGCCTCTAGAAGTGGGGTTGATTTTAAGCCCTTTTGGATGGTGTTGAATCGTTCAACCTCATCATTCCCTATCAAATGTAGGTGGAAAATAAAATTACTAACATTCATTCCTCGCCACTTTATATAAGAAATCATAAATCTTTTCATCTTATATTCCTCGCAGTGCATTCTTAACGGATTTTCTTTTCTGCAGACCTGCTTGCTTCTGGTGATATTTGGGATCATACTTCTAATTGTGATCATAGTACTAGCAGTATGATCAGAAGATTTTGATGTGGGAAGAAGAGATCCTAAACTCTTCATAAATGGAATTGATCTTTGTGATTCAAGATGTTCTTAAGGCACCATAAAGTATACTTGTGGTTTGATCCATGAATCTTTTAGTCATGCTAGAGAAGCTGTGACATGAAGTTTCATATGCTGTGTCCTGTCGTGGGGGTGGGGGTGGACATGCGAGGGAGGATTTGTCTGCTATGTTTGTAAATTTTGTATTTGTGTTTGCAATTGTGTTTTGCTGCCATGTTATGGCTGGTTTGTTGATAAAATTTGATTCTTAAATTTCTTGCATGATCAAGGCCCCGATAAAACGAATCTAGTCCACAACTTATTCATGATATAAGCTGTCATTTACATAGCTGCTGCCTATTTAGTTACATTTTTTGTTTTGATTTCGGAACAATTAACCTATCATATGTATCAGCTTGGCTTCATCCCGAACCTAGCAGGCATTCTTCCTTCTTCCTGGTATTCGGGTCTCATATGAACAGCCTGCTACCTATTTAGTTAATGTCTCTTGTTTCTTCTCTGGAACAATTAAAATAGTTCGAATTTTCAGGTGTCCAAGCAAATATAAGGTCCCCTCTAAACTTGTCTTGTAGATGGTGAATAATTGTATTCATAAAAAACACAGATGTAGTGCTGGGATTCTGAACAAGTAAGCAAAAGATCCACAATATAGCCCTCCTGAAGTCTTTAGAGAGCCTCTTCAAGAATTCCAGTAAAGTTAAATAACAAGATACAATCTTAGACGATTCGTCTGGACTGAGTTCTGCTACCCTTCAAAACATCTCGACTTCCTTTCACTCCAAATCATCCACCAGATACAAGCTGGAATGCGTACCACCTGCTTATTCTTGTTTTGTCCAGTGCCAGACAAAGTTAAGAATGGTGTAATAGGACTGTGCAAAAAGAGACGAATAAGAGTTTCACTTTCAGCATGGTTGGCCACGTAAATAACAATCCAAGAGAAACGCGCTTCACCTCTATAAGGAGCTCTTGACTTCCAGATTTGTTTCCGAGGCCATGGTTTGAGATGTTGATCGTCCTTTTTTCAAGATTTTACACAAAACTCACCTTGGTTGCAGCCTTTAAATTCATATTTCTTCTAAAATTAACTAACCAAGTCCCATTAACTCTAGAATCAGAGACAATAGAATTTGAAGACCAACGCCAAATCGTACAATCTGGGAATTTGTTCTTCGAAGATACATGGCTCATCTATCTTCTCCTCCTCCGCTTCCTTCGACTATCATCACTTTCACTATCACTGTCGTCAGAACTGGATGATGATGATTCAGATCCTGAAGATTCTGAACCAGAACTCCCAGGCTCATCATCCGATTCAGAAACGGGCTTTTGTTGTTGCATGATAAGCCTTGGCATGTTCTTTAGATACTCTCGTAGATTTTCAGTAATTCCACCGAGACCAATGGAAGTGAAAAAGTTGATAGCAAACCTTGTATTCTTGGGATTGTCCTTCGGGAAAATAGAGTCGAGAGAATCTTGCATGGTGGGGTCGTTAAGACGCTCATTCAATAAACGGATGCCAAGGTGCTCCGACATTTCCTGCATATATGACACATTTTTAAGTGAATTTGAAGCTAATGGAACAAATATGTGATACTACTGCAAATGAATGTCTACAATGCATCCCCAGCCTGAAAAAAAAAACAAGGGAAAAAACCAGAAAAGAACAAGAGAAAAAACTGATATGCTTGACAAATGCAACTTTTGACATAAATGTTACATTTAGCAGTGATTAAAAGACTTTAAATAAGTGGACAAACAGAAAATAAATATTCAGAAACAACTATTGATCCTGTTCATATTAGACGAGAGGGAGTTGCTCGGATGGTAAACACCCCTCACTTCCAACCCGAAGGTTGCGAGTTCGAGTCACCAAGGGAGCAAAAGGGGTGGGAGCTCCTAGGGAGGGTAAAAAAAATAATCCTGTTCATATTATAGAGTTTTAACAAAGTAAGCCACAAAGATAAAGCTAGTTTTCTTTTTGACGATAGCTGTAACATGTCTGAAAGAAACAAAAAGATAAATCAAGCTGTAGAAGTATTAAAGATCAAATTAAATGTACCTGGAATAGGATTTTAATAAATATACGAGAAGAGGAGGTTGTGTCCTCCTCTGTCAGCCGTATATAAGCCAAAGCATGCCAAGGAAGAGCATCAGTGCCGAGCAAATGAGCAAAAAACTTGGCAACATTACGAAGTTTATTAGTTTCAAGCCGGTGGATCATGGAGTACTGCTGCACAAAGCATTTCTCAAAGTTTTCTTGATGAATTTTGTTAATCATGCAAAATCGCTGTCCCAGTAGTCCATAGTAACGAAGATAAGTCCTCTCCTGACTGCAGCACTCCAATAGCATTATGCACAATTCCATCTGCATGGATCAAATAAATATTGATCAGTTTTCTTTTCTTTTTGACAGTTTCAATCAAAAAGTTATGAATTAATACAAGAACGAATAAACTGCCACAGGACAGAATGATTACAGCATCACAATGTTTTTCATTTTAATTAGTCTCTCAGGAGACTCAGAGTACCAGGCTACCAAAATATGTACCCCCCGCCACACGCACGCACACACAAATGCACAACCGGAAATGTACAACACCACACTCAGTTCACTTTAAGCAGTCTCCGTCTCCTAGAGAAACCAAGTACGAATACCAGGCAACCAAAATCTATTACTTACTGACAACAGAATAATCATACTGATATTGAATCTATCCAGTCCTAAAATATTTTACCATTATCTAATCTTTCCCTGACATTGAGACTTGAGAGTGAACCAATCTAAGAGAATGTGTTCCTTTTTTTTTTTTTTTTTTCTCTTTTTCAGGATTATAACTGAAATACTTAGTTGAGGATTTGGTGGAGTACTCTTTATCAAAAAGAAATTGGTGGAGTACTAATTACTAGTCTCAAACCACATATTAATATATTAAACCAACAAAGGTGTAGATGTCCAGTATTATTTCTTTTTAACTAATGTGACTCCAGAAGTGAAAATAAAAGATGCCACTAGTCCAAAGAAACAGTGAAGTAGCAGGTGACTTGTGTCCTCCTATGATAGTTACAAATGAAGCATGCATTAATTAATTCCGCAATTTATCAATGTTAGAAATTGCAATGTGGGCTACATGAATCTCCACCTGCATGGACCACAAGGCAAGCCAATAACATGTTACCCTACGTCCATGTCCATCTTTATTCCTCAACCATCAGTTTAACGGAACACCAGAAATATGGTATATGGGATGCATGATAGAATGATAATGCCTCTATGCTATCCATGAAAAATACAAGGAGAAGTCAGATTCAATGAAAGCTCATGTTTTGGTTATTTCTACTCTTTTTTTGTATCCAGAAACTAAGTTTTTCCTACACCTTTTTTAATGTTCAATTACATTTTCCCTTTTAACTTATAGCCCTTCTCATGTAATGTTTAACAAATCAAAGGCGACATTACTATCTTTCGAAACTCAAAGCACATGCAAATATATGGACATGTCAATCCATGTAAGCATGCACACAGTTTCGCGAAGGACATGCTCAACAGTAGCAGAATAGCACAAAATATAAGAAAGAGATCATGATACCAACCTCCTGACCAGGCTCTAGTTTGATTTTCAACAACTTATGCCCTGCTTCTTCAAAGTCAACACTAGACATAATAGTAAGGTAGATCGTTCTCCGAAGGTTGATTAAGTTTGTCTCTGTTTCGTCCTTTATTTGCATTTGCTCCTCATCTTCTTCTTCAGACTCTTCATCTTCATTGTCATCTTCATCCTCTGATTCGGCATCAGAATCTCCTTCCTCAGATTCTTCACCAAGTAATGCCTTCTTTAATTCTTCATACTTTCTTTCGTTCTCTAGGAAATTAGGATCCGGCTTGAAAATATCTGAGCACGCAAAACAAACATAAAAATCAACATTCCATATAATTGCTCCACGAAACAAAATTATCCAGCAGCCTCCAAAGGCAATCCGTTTAAATTCTTTTACTGTAAAATCGATCATGACATACCTAAAGTAATTTCTGGATCTATTGTATCTGAGAGAGAGACTTCATGTGTTAATTGATCTTCCTGCTCAACAAGGTCAAGTTCTGGACGCACAGCTTGGTAACCCTGAGTAGGATGCATGTAAGGGATCTAATATTCTTGCTTTGATAAATAAGGGATAAAATATAATCTTGCCTCAGAAAACAATAAAATATCGAGTAGTATTTTTTTACTCGGAAAACAATTAAAAAACAAACTCACCTGAAACTTTGCTTTACGCAATGCAAAGAGGCTTTCAATTAAGAACTGAACACGTTTATCTATTTCTCCTTCATGAAGTATACCACGGAACCGCTCAAAGATTCCTATTTAAAAGGGAAAAGGTATAAGCATGGCAACCAAAGCAGAATCTTTATATAAATAAACGAAAATATAAGTCGTGAATATTCTATAACAAACTTTCAATGTGTACTCACCATGTAATCCTCGTGGACAGAGGTCCTGAAGCATTGAACCACATTCTGTAACAAAACCAACTGCAACCTCAACACTATCATCAGTAGGTTTCTCCAACAAAACCGTGAGTAGTTCAAGAGCAATAAGCTCGTGGACGATTTGTTGGTTCACAAGGTGAGCAATAAATTTGACAGCTGCTAACAGCTGAGGCTGCAAGCGCGAAAAATTAGGGGTAAGACAAATTATGACAAGATTTTTTTGTCCTGCTAAGGTTATGAACAGATTTGGACTGCATTGAAGCAATTAGACTAACCGCACTACTAGAGATACAAACCTTATCATTTGTACAAGAACAATACAGTATGTTGCACAAATAAAAAATGTACTGCAAGCACGAAAGCAAGAGATACGAACCTTATCATTACGTTTATAAGCTCTTTGCAGTTGCAGTATGATCCTTCTTAACAAAAGATCACCCACTTCAGGGAACTTGGTATTAACAACCGCAATCAAAGCAGCAAACACATCAGTAAAACCCGGAGAAGCCATTTGGGACTTCATACAGGATCTACAAAACAAACCCCTCCCTCGAATTAAATTCTCTGCGAACAACTCTGGAATAATGTTTTTGAGGTTTGCTGCATTAACTTTATTCACAAGTCCATTGATACTTTTTCTCAGAGCATCCCAAGTCATCCTCTGGTACTCAACACTGCTCTTGTCCTGAACCTCCTTCATCATCCTAGCCAATTTGAATGGTGGAATGTACACTCCCCCACTCCTGCCCAATTTTGCTGTATCGACATTCAAATTACCATCTTGCTTTTGCACCTTGGAAACCTCACTGGCTTTCAGAGCCCCATCTTCTTGGGTATTATCTTCCCTATTTTTGTCTTTTCCATGCTTATCATCCCCAACCCTTTGCCTTGTATCCTTTCTATCATGGTCATCACCATCATCCTTCTTTTCTCTTTCTACATTCCTCCTCTTCTCTTTCCTATCCCCTTCTCTACCATCATTATACCGATCAACCCTACCCTCCCTTCTCTTTTGCACCTTTTCATCATCAGACTCCTGTTGCTTCTTCTCCTTCCAATCATCTCCATTGTTTCGATTCCTCTCCTTCCTATCATTTCTTTCATCTCCATTCCTTCGACTCCTCTCCTTCCTATCATCCTTTACATCACTAGCTTCACCTTCATGTCTTCGTTTCCTCTTACTCCTATCATCCCTTTCAACGTCCTCATCAACTTGGCTTACATTTTTTCTGCTTTCCTTCCTACCATCCCTCCTTTCATCATCTTCTTCACTTCCATCTTTTAGCCTCCTCTGTCTTCTGCCACCCCTTCCAGCATCATCTTCACGGTCATTTCTTCGTCTTCTCTCCCTCCTATCATCCTTCTCATCAGCATCTACCCGTTCACTTTTTCTCCTCCTCTCCCTCGTTTTATCGCTGTCGCCATCATCATCTTCTTCTTCCTGTTCTTCTTTTGGCCTCCTATCACCCCTTTCAGCACTATCTTCACGTTCATCTCTTTGACTCTTCCGCTTCGAATCATCATCACTATCATCCCTAGTTCCACGTTCAGTTCTTCGCCTCGACAACCTCCTATCATCCCTTCCATTATTACCACCACCATCATCATCATCACCACTTTCATGTTCAATTGTTCGTCTCCTCGCCCTCCTATCCCCCCTTCCATCATCACCACTTTCACGTTCAATTACTCGCCTCCTCGCCCTCCTATCACCTCTTTCATCATCATCATCCGAGCTGCTTCTATCCCTATGCCGTTGCCGCTCTACTTTCTTCACATCCTCATCGTTCCTTCTCCTACGATGTCTATTCTCACTCAAATCCTTCTCCATAAGCTCAACTTGTGCTTACAGTCACAAAATTCAATAATCAATTACTTGAAGCACACAACAATGTCTACATACAGTAATAAGAAAAAAATAGGTGAATTCCAGGAACACTTCCACTACAACAAACGCCGGAATCTATGTGAAGAAAACGGGACCTTTAGCTCCGCCGGCGAAAGTTTCCGATTTGGATTTGGAATTGGGAAAAAAACAGAGAAGAATTCGGGTAGGGAAAGAAGTGGATATTTTACCAAGCCCGATATTCAGATCCGCTATGGATTTTTTTTATTTTTTTAAAAAACAATTGAATTGAATAAAAAGCAAAATACAAAAACATATATTCAATATAATGACGTTAGTGGGGTCTAGAGAGAGTGAAGGTAGAAATGTTTTTTCGGATACAAAAGCATTACATAAAGAAGTAGGGTAAGATTTACGTACATCTCACTCTCTCCGAATTTTATTTCTATCTTGTGAAGGTAGAAAATTTGTTTCGAATATAAAAACATTATATAAAAGAGTAGCATAAAATCTATCTAAGTCTCAATTTCTCGGGACCTTTCTACTTGTGAAGATAAAAAAGTTGTTTCAAATACAAAAATATTATATAATTAAGTAGGAAAAAAATCTATGTATATCTCACTTTTTCCAAATCTTATTTGTACTTCGTGAAGATAGAAATATTGTTTTGGATACAAAAAAGTAGGAATAAGTTCTATTATGTACTTCTCACTCTCTCCGGACCTCTTTTATGAAATTATATTGAATGTATTATTGTTATTAATATTAATTTAAAAGGTAGGTGTAGGGCTGCATATCGGTCGGTTTGGTTCGGTTTTGAAGTTTATCGGTTTGACTTATTGGTTATCGGTCTAAACCGTTATAGAATCATTAAGATAATGACTTATCGATTATTGGTTATTGATCTTTATCGGTTCGGTTATCGGTTTAGAAACAAGGTGACAAAAAAACACACATTGAAAATCACTTCGAAACAAGGTAACAAATCAAATGAACCATGCACATGAGTTCACAAATTACATCTTGCTCAAAAGCAAACACTTTTACATTGTAGAATAACCAAGTGTTTGAGAAAATCACAAATAAAAGTAGGAAACCAAACTTTAAGTCAGACTTTATATACAAAAATGGTATAAATATAATTATTTAGTTTACTATCGGGTTATTGGTTAACCTGTTAAGAAAAAAAACCTCAAACCGTTAAGAACCGATAACCCAATAACAAAAAAATCAAAACCGTTATCAAAACCACTAAACCAATAACCCATTACTGATAAACCAATAACTTTTTTTCGGTTTGAATTATCAGTTTCGATTCGATTTTGAACAGCCCTAGGTAGGGGGATACTCAGGTGCAGACATTTGTCGATGAATCAGATTTTAGGAACAGCTAGAACTAAGAAATTATAGTTTCTTTGTAATGATAATATTTAGGGAAAGGGTTAAAATTAGTATATGTGTGCGTACAAATTATCTCATTAAAGGTAAAATGAAAATTTAAAAAGGAAATATGTCGCATAAATTGGACAGTGTGTAGTAAATAGCAACGGTAACCAACTTGAGGATCATCAAAAGCAAGAGTCCTCGCGGAGTTATCCGCTCATGATGAGTCTTGCGATCACAGAGACAAAGCTCATGTAGCCAACATGTAGAACAACAATTGCGTGATACAGTGCACCACCATAGATCAAAGTGAAACAAAACACCATGCAACAAAGGATTCCTCAATACCAAGTTAGGAAAGGAAACAAGGGCTCACACTAAGGGACATTAGGAACTCGTACACTTCTAATGATTTACCTAACAAGATCCACTTTTTCAGACACATTCTGCTTTGTTAAAGTCCTTATATATCATAAACCTTACTCAACCATAAAGGCAGAGATGCGTGAATTGGCCAAAGTGAATTTTTCATTCCTTCTCTCATTTTAACAATATGGAAACTGTCCATGATGTTGGTAGGGGCGAGGCGAACATGAAGTTTTGAGCTTAAAGCTTTTGGTGGTGAAATGTATGTTTCCAGGAAGCACACACAATAATAGCAACATAATTTTTGAAAACATTAGCAATATTAAAAGGTTTACTTGAGCCTGCAAAATGCAATAATTCTTCCTCCACAGATTCCCCAGAACCCCAATGCTTGAAAGGTGAATGAAGCGTCAGAATCAGAATCCTTTGCTAGAAAAGTATTACGACACCAATATCCAGCAGCAAGTGTGGTGGTGACAGTCAAATTTTCGACAAATTTGAATTTTGTATTCTAATAAAGAGTCTAATTACACAACGTAATAACCAAAAAGAAGAAAACAGTTTTGCTTGCACTTACATTGTGAGTGAATTGAAAGGCTAAGCATGAAATCTCAGTAAACTCTGTATCGTTGCGGCAACAATTGGAGCTCCAACAGAAAGACCCAAATCCAAATCCAAAGTGATATCAAAACCCTAATTGCATAAACCAACAAAAATTCAAATTCAAATTCAAAATCAAAAGTAGAAGAAGAAGCATTATGTACGTACCTCGCTCTCCTTCACCTGCTTCCAATACTTCTCCCGAGTTTCTCTGTCCATTATGCTCTTCCCGACATACATATCATGATCAGAATCATACTCTTCTTCTTTCATATCGCCATTCACACTACTCTCCTCTTCCAATTTTCCCTTGCCATTACAATCGATCGGAGTTAGAAGCCAAAACAGTATTATTATTATTATTATTATAATAAGAAGAACAATTATGTAAAAATAAGATTTGCAAAAAGAACGTACGTAAATTTTATAATATTATGTCTCAAAAATCAATCCAAAACACTTTTTTTTTTTTTTTAACTCCCCAATATATTTTTTTAACGAAAGACAAGGTTAAAATTGAAAATAAATTTATTCCAATTTATTCAGTTTAAATCTAAATACATAGTTTATATCATATCTTGTTGTAGTATTTACGTACATGTATACATTACTAGACCAATATCTGTTTTTTTCTTCATACTTTATGTGACATAGATAGAATTTAGAGAGTCAATTAAATTTTAATATGATTTTTAAATATTTTAAGTGGTTAATTATTATAATTTATAATATTTTTTACGTAATTTTTAAATAATCTATGTTACTTCTCTTGTTTCAAAGTATGTAGCACCTATAGAATTTCAAGAGTCAATCAAATGCTATTAATTATTGAAATTTATAATACTTTTTACGTCGTTTCCAAATTAAATAATACATGTTTTTTTTTGTTCCATTTTATGTGACACAAATAGATTAATTTTATGAATCAATCAATTTTTTCTTTTATAAACAATCGAACATTTTGTCTGTGTATTTAAAAATATTTTAAGTTGTCATTTACCATGATTTATAGTATTTTTTACGCAACTTTTAAAAATATAAAAATTAAAACGGAAGAAAAAATTGAATATATGTGCAGCTACTAGGCAGGCATGTTGACCATGACCTGCCTAGTTATCCCCACTTATATATTAGTGTACAAGTATTAGTAGGGATGTATAGAAGAGAGGGCACATCTTTCAGTGATTCAATAGAAACTGTAGGTACATTGAGTTTCATGTCAGGAACAAGAGAAGCAAGAAGATGAACCAAACATAACTATAGAGAAACTAGAAGCTAAAGTGAACTAGTCAAGAAACTACCATAATTAACAAATATACCTTGTGTACATTTCATTTAGAGATCAGATCATACTTTTTTGTTGTTTGATATTAGTAGCCCCCATTTGTTCAGTAAGATGTTCCATGTTCTGAGTTTTATCCCATCCATTTATTTGTGGTTTGGTTTCACTTGTGTTAGAAATATTATCATCCATTGCAGCAGAGTCCATCTCCTCTGTCTCTCCAGGGGAAGGGCTTTGAAGAAACTTTTCCCAGAAAGGGTCACCTACACTAGGAAACTCTTGTATATCATCCAGCAAACCACTCTGCCAGTCAATATGAGGATCAGGAGAGAAACTACCAATATCTAGTCCCATTTTTTCGTTCACTCCCTCAACTGCGCTAGTATCCATGAAAGAATCATGCTCCATTGCAGATCCAATCATATCTATATTGTTTTCGGGCAAAATTCCTTGCAACTGTGATAACTCAGGCATAATTATATCTGATGCAGAAAGTGAACCAGGATGCAAATTTTGACCTCCTACCAATGGGATTATGTCTGAGAACTGATTATTGACGATTTCAGAAGATGTGCCAAGATGAGATGAGTGGATCTCACAAGTCGCAGGCAACAAACTTTGACCTGCAATGGCTGAAGCTGTATTCAGCAAGGGCTGGCCAGAAGTTGGTGGAACTTCCTGAAGAGTGACTCCTGAAACACGAGCGGAAGATGCATTAGATTGTGGTGAACCATCACCAATCAGGAAACTTTCAGGACTGTTGCTGAAGTTCTCTAATCTAGGAGAAGAATCTAGTTTTGAAAGCTCCCTGAACATTGCCTTTGCTGCCTCATTTATCCCAGGTTGGTACTTAACAATCTGTCCATCCGCAGGAGTAACGGATTGATCCTGTGATTCAATGTCCTGCTTAATCCTTCGTTTCTTGCTGCCTTCAGCTATTCGCTTATTACTCTCATTTTGCTGCTGTACAAACTGTGCCAAGAATCCAGGGCTGTTAACGGCTTTTGCCAGGAATGACATCATCTGTTGTTGTCGCTGCTCCATACCCTGAAGGCGCTGCACCATCCCTTGCAACTGATTGTCAGTGGTTTGCTGCTGTTGTCTGAGCCTAACCAGCTCTTGCATTAGCACGTTCTTGTCCCTTTTCAGCCTCTCAACCTCTTCTTCAAGCCCAAATTTTCCAACCTCCACACAAGCCCCAACAGATGCACTGTGTCCAGGTGGTTGCGTCTGTTGTTGAGCATGTCCATGTGGCTGCTGCTGTTGTTGAGCATGTCCATGAGCAGGTTTACGCCGACTTATACTTTTAAGCAGGTGCTTCTGACCTCTTAAGAATCCCTCATTAGCAAATTCCCAGCGGTCTGGATCAACCTTTCTAAAACCCTGTATTTCCACAAAAACACCAAAAAGAGAATAGTACAAAGGCATGAGTCGAAGTTTGATAAACAGCACAAAGATCACTGCACCAATATTTCAAATTAAAGGTAATTAATCAACAAAGAGTCTGCCAAGCGGCTTTGTTTTTCATTAAGATCACTCGTCAGGTTTACTTTGCAAACAGAAAGAAATCAATAAACAATTCAAATATCCATCCCACACTTCACAGAGTAACTTTGTTTCCTCATATAAGTTTTTTGGTGAAAAATTAGCATGATTTGAAAATCAGTACATGATTAGGTACTTTATCAGAAACAATAACAAGAACTGTTTCAGAAATACACCCCCACAACAAGCGTACAAATAGGCCTCAAATGAATAAGCACCTCTTCCCAGAGTACAAGAAAACAAAATCATTCTAATACGAATTTAACAAGAAGCATAAGTGAAATCATGTCCAACTCACTGTAACTGCTCCCGCATCTACCTCATGGGTTACACAACCCATAATTGCAAATTCTTTCACAGATAAATACACCTTTTTGGGGAAATGATAAGTATTACTTCGGAATATACTGATGTCAGAACAGCACTAAGATGGTGCTGTTTAAGGGTGTCAAAAATGAACCCAAACATAGATAACCCGCCCAGAATTTTAAGGGTTGGGCTCAAGATAATTTGAATTGGGTTCAATCTCAACCCATTCAAGCCTAACCCATTTTAAGAGAATCCTCAATTGAGCCCAATTCAATCTCCAATTTCAACCCATTTTAAAACTCTTTACTAAGATATGTTCCTATATTAAAGGTATGAATTATTATCTATTTAACATCTTTTAGGATTTATCTATCCATTTGTTACCTTTTATAAAAAAAATCTTGAGCTGAAATTCGAATTGTGATTATAAAAGTTAAATATCACTATTTTAAAATTATTGAGATTAATCGGGTCAAATTGGGCTGGTCAAGACCCAACCCTTTTTTTAGCCCATTTGAACCCAACCCATTTGAGCCCAAAATAAACTTGGGCGGGTCAAGACCCAACCCGATTTCTATTTCAACCCATTTTAATATCTCCAATTTCAACCCAACCTGCCCATTTGACACCCCTAGTGCTGTTTATACCTCAAAAAGAAGAGAAGAGAGAAGGAAAAGTAAAAAGTGGTGAAGAAGCATTCAAGGTTTTACAAAAGTTTACCTCATTTACCTACTTCAATTCACAGATAAATACATTTATGTAACCCAACACACACACACAACCATCCTAATAAAACATATAAGAATATTCACCCCCAGAATACAAAATATGAAGAGAAGGTAAAATAATGGATACATCTCCACATCCAACTGATACTCAACAATAGTATATTATTCAGAAGGCACAGATGTAGCAGAAAGATAAGAAAAATTTTGGAGAAGAAAGCTGTTCTTCTGCCAAGGGAAAAGACAAAAACTACACCTATGCAAGCAGAACAGATAGAGATCCAGTCACAGCAACCCAATATTACGTTCCAAACATGAGACATGCACCTATCCAAGTCCCAGGCTTTACTACCTTTAGCATTGAACCAAAGCATTAGCACTGCATGGCACTCAAGGCAACCGCTATAGAGAATTAATAATCATGAATAACCATTAAAGTCAACAGCAAGTGGGATATAGCCACGAAAGGATAGCAAAGGACCATTCATATAAGAAATTGGCCATACATAACAACAACACTCAGTGTAATCCCACAAATGGGATCTGGGAGGAGGCATATTTCGGTTCAAACCGAAAAAACCGACCGAACTGAATTTTTTTCAATTTCGGTTTCGGTTTTTCGGTTTCAAAATTTAAAATTTCGGTTATTCGGTTCGGTTTTTGGTTTTTAACTATTTAAATTCGGTTAAACCGAAAAACCGAATTTAATTACTTTACTAATCAGTAATCCCTACATGCCTACGCTCTAAAATCAATTCCCAAGCCCAACATCAATGTGGCCCAATTATGTGGAATTGGAGTGACCCAAACCAGCAAACCCAATTGGCCAATTCCCATATCTGAATCCCAAATTACTGAGGACTGAAATCTAATTCCTAAATCAAAAAATTAAAATCCCTAGTCTGAAACTCTGAAATCTCAACTCTCGTCTTTGAAGTCGCACTAGCTATATTCCTTCTATGGTAGAAGTTATATTAATATAGCTAGTGAATGCCTAATGGTAATTTGCACAGGTGGAAACTTGAGATGCATAAGTAATTTTTTCTTCAGTAGCATTTGGGGCAAGAAGTACTTGTGTTGTGGCACATTTTTAAGTTAACCATACCAGGCTTGTCAATTGTCATAGGCTTGTGGAGTTGTTGTTCATGTGGATAATATTCAACATTATAACTTGTAAGGTACCGTACATATGGGCTATGGGCAAAATTGTGCTCTTTTTCCAGTACGGTAGGTAGTTTTTATTCTCCTCACTAGTAAGTGTAACATGGAGGGACGAGACGAGACTCAATAATACTGAGTTGTGGTCTTGTGATTGAAAATATGTGTATCATTGATTAAATTTGGTTAAACCGAAAACCGAAATTTGAAAACCGAACCGAACCGACCGAACGCCCAGCCCTAGGGGAGGGGAGGGTATACACAGACCTTACCTCTACCTTTGTGGTGTACAGAGGTAGAGGTTGTTTCTGATACACCCTCGGCTCAAATTTTTGTCTTCCCTAGACTCTTTTTTCTTCTCAATTTTTTTTCATTTCACCATCACATCTCTATCACCTTTATATCACAAAAAGAGAGGGAATGAAACAGCTTCAGATAACCTTTCCTCTTCTATCAATCAACTAAGAACAACAATGGAAAAGAGAGTGCTTCTCACACTCAAATCTACCACAAGTCACACAGTCACACCAAAGGAGGAGCTTAACACTCAGGGTTCTATGCCCACACACTAGTTCTACAAAGAGCTTGCGTCCATAACCTCAAAGAAAACCAGAGAGATACAAATATTGAAAACCAGTGAGATCATGCTTCACTACATTGCAGCCCTCATTTGGTCTCACAACAAATTTACAACAAACTAGGGTCCATTTGTGTTTTGATGTTATCCATGATTTCTTTTTTTTTGCTTTGACTGATTTGTGATACTTAGATCAGATAGACAACTGTGTTTTACATGAGGCTTGAAGAATGTGAAACACCTTTCCTTTGGGTCCTTTGGATTAAATGAACCTCCTAAGCTTAATCTACTCTTTTGTCTTCCTAAGACTCATTTCTCCTTCCTTTGGAATGACTAAGAGTTATGGTAAAAGCTCTTCTTCTTCAATGGTTTTCCTTAATTCATAGAAGAACAAATGTTAAGGAAATACCCAATACTCATGGCTTAACCTGAGCTATTTCATTCTCCTCTTTTTCTTGTGATAGATATGTGACAGAACAAAGAATTTTTGGGAAGAGAAAAAGCAAGTCCCGGGAAAACGGTGACAAAAAGTTGATAGAAATGCAATAGTGAAAGGAAGATTTCCTGAGAAGAGGAGAAAGCGTTGAGGAGACGAAAATGTAACAAAAAGATGACAGTCAAAGGAATATTTCTTGAGGGTGTAAAATGTCTAGGGAGGACAAAAAGCTGATTAAAGATGGCAGGTGAAAAAGTAGTACTGGAAGACAAAAATAAAGTTATAGAGGTGGGAAAGGTTTCTAAGAAGAGTGAAAAAGTTTTAAGAAGGTCAAAAAGGTGATATAGACATGATGGAAGATTTTACTGACAAAATAAAAGTGACGGGAAATGTGAGGGGTTTTTGGGAAGACAAAGAAAGAGTTAGAGATGAGCAATCTAGTAGGAGTAAGACCCAAAAGTATTAGGACAATAGCATTTCCAGTCATATGAATTATGATATAAGAAAAATTCTAAATGGATTTCCAAATTTGTCTATTTGCTTCCTCCAAACTTCCATAACTCACTTCGGGATCTTTGATGAGTTCCTGCTATAGATGAATGGCTCCATAAATACGCTCGAACCCCCCCCCCCCCG
>JAJOOS010080486.1:0-27826 GCA_029582725.1 Solanum chiquidenum | reverse complement strand
CCCCCCCCCCCCCCCCCCCCGAATCGAATCCAATTTCTTCTATAAAAACCTATTTTTGCCTTCATTTTGAAGAGGAGAGCGAGCATAGGGAGAGGTCCTGAGTTCGGTTCTTTGGCAATAGACGTTTTACACTCAAGAATTTTATATTTTAGCTCTCTCTCGTTCTAAGTTTCGAGAAGGTCGCCGCTCAGATTTTCTTGATTTACCGTTTGTATTCAAATTTTGTGGTGGAAGAATCGCTGCCCTCATTTGCTCGTTCGTCCCATTTGCTGCTCCGAGAAAGGTAAACCCAGTTCCTTTCTTATCTTTCAAGCTGTTCTGTTCTGTTTAATTTTGGATATGTATTTAGATTCTTGTATTCTGAAATCTCGCGTGTGTATAATATTATTTCTCCAATTTTGTGGCCATTTGATGAGTTTTCCGTATGATGAAATTAGGCGTATATGTGTTTATTCCTTGATTTTGGGTATTGTAAACTTAAAAGAGCCTATGTTTCTTCCATGGTGATAAACTCCTCTTCCAGTTGGAAACCCCAAAAGCATGAAATTATTAAATCTTTAAATTACTAACCCATTTGAGATTTCTTTTAATCACTAGAATGGAGGTTTGAATTGTTTTAACCTCTCTATGTGACTTGTGCACTTCTCCACATTTGTTTAAGTTAGTGTTGATTTATTACTAAGTTTGAAAAATTCCGGAGCATGAGTCCTTCTTTATGATATATGTTATCTCTGACCGTCTAAGCTAATTATTTAATGTGTTTTCATATTATTGTACCAACTAATGACATTTTGCTATATATATTTTTATTTTAGTTGGCTCCGCTGCTAATGTATATATTTCCCTTAGTTGTGGTTTCCATCCTTTTAGATTTTTACAAGTTGTATGTTTTAGTTGAAATCATTTGAGTTGTTTTAAAATTTTGTGATATGAGTCTTCATGGACTATTATTATGTGATATTGTTAGCAAATCTTGAATAAACTTGCTTAGCTGGAGCACAATTACTAGTGATTTCCTTCTTAACAAAGTACTAAGAATTACCCTAGTCAACTATTATCTTGGTTTAATTAGTTTCGTTGCATCATGACAATTTTCTTTCCATATACAAATAATACGATTAGTTGAATATTATTTAAACACACTATCTCATTTTTATTCTTATCATCCGAAGAGTCTCCTATATATTCTAATTCATTTTTTCTTTCTTTGCATGACTTCTCTAAATGAGTCTGTTGGACTCTTTTCCTTGAATTTCCGTTGGGCCGAGCCTAATAATTTTCCTCGAGTTAGCCTCGTTGCCAAGCATGAAAGAGAAGCTGATATGCAGCTTGTATACACTAAGTATACACTGATATACACTCAGTGTATACATTATACATAGAACAGCAAAAATGGGCCAAAGGCCCTAAATTTTCCAACAACTGGTTGAGATATATCTGGGCCAAAAGTTCATCCATTTGACAGCCTTTTTATGTTAGATTTAAGACAGGTTGAGGTGGGCTAAGAGGCCCAAAAACAAGAAAGGCCCACATTCAATTTCTCCTCTACTCTTAAATTATTTAATTGCGATTATTTATTGATTGTTGACTCTAACTTGAAATATTGTTAATTAACTTAATTAAATTTCCCAAAAGATGAACTATACTCTTTATGTTAGTATATTTTAATATAATTCACTTTTTATCAATTTTTATACTTTTATTGAGTATATTTAGTCAAACCTTTTATTTATTCTTCAATTAATTCAAAATAGTTCTCATGCTCAAATTAATCAAATTGGTTCAAATTATTTAAAAATAAATAAATTCTAATTAATGTAGTTTTGTTAAATATTTTATTTACTTATAATTTATTTCAAATGTTTCAATTAATGTTCCCTTTTCTTATAAAAAAAATAATAAAAATTGTTCTTTGTGTATCTATTATTTCAAGTTAATATTGAAAAAATATATTTTTATAATCATTTTCCTAAAAAATAGTCAAAATATATTTTAGTCAAGTCGCAGGTCAACCGCATGTTAGCGGGCACTTCGAACGCTTAAACTCTTCTCGAAGTGTAAATTGAACCCCGAACCCTCTTTGGTATTTTAAAATGATTTTTTTCTGTTTAAATCTTTGAAAATTATAAGTTTTCTTAATTTCTTTAAAAAATTAAGTGGCCACTCTTTTCTAAGTATTTTTCTCATATTGTTTTATACTTGGAACATTTCAAAATAGTGATTTTTCTAAAGATAGGAAAAATTACGGCATAACATTGATTCTTTCACCTTTGGTCTACCTATAACGATCAGAGTGGGTCCACTTATGGAATCAACGCCTAAGCAAATAGAAAAACCAACCTAAGCTTTAACATTTTACTAATCCTTTTTTCGGATTGCCTTAGTGTCACGACCCAATTCCTTGAATCATGATGGCACCTACTATAACTCACCAGTAGGTAAGCCAACCCGTAACCCAGAACAACAAGTAATAGGTCTGAAGGCAGAAACTAAACAAGAGTAGGGAAAATTTGAGATAACAACATAAACAGGCAAAAGCAAACCAAAACATATATACAAATAAAGATCCCTCCCAGAACTTGGAAGTCACTAGTACAGAGCTACTAACAAAATGAGTACCAGTCCCAAAAGTGGACCACAGAGACTGGACTGTCTCGAAAGGTAAAAGACAAGTCTATATACACAGATAGAGACTGAAATAGTACAAAACGTCGTGTGCTCACCCCCATCTCCGGATCAGACTACTCCAAACTGGATCAACGCTGGCCACTGGTGCTCGGACCTGCATCACGAAACAGATGCAGAGCGTAGCATGAGTACCAAAACAACAGGTACCCAGTAGGCATCATAGGCCGACTGAACTTGAAAAGTAAAGGCAATATGAAAAGAAGGAATAACACAAACCGAAGTCAAGAACGAAAATCTAACTAACAATGGAATGCACACGAGTGTAGAAAGAACTAACTAAAGTAATCTATAAGCTAACTATACCTAACTGGACCCCCATAAGCTCAGAAGGTACACTCGTGCGCAAGTTAAATAAAAACCCGAACGGACCCCCATAAGCCCGACGAGTACACAAAATAACTATAACTAAAGAGAATTGCATATAAGAACCCAAGAATGGAGAACATCAAACCAGAACCTCAACCCTAATTAGTGGAATCTGACAGTACGGAAGCCGGACCTCTAACCGGATGCTCACCAGAAGTACCCAAGTAACCAATCACAAGTATCAAGTCTGATGCCGAAACTCTAACCAGATGCTATATTTAAGTATCTGGGCAATAGAGGTCGGACCTTAAACCGGATGTTCTATATAAGTATTTGGGCAATAGAGGCCGGACCTTAAATCGGATGCTCTATAAAGGATCCAATGTAGCTGCTGAAAGAGTTCTAATCGATCCACACTCATAAATGTCTGTGGAATGCCATCCATACTTAGCCAAATAATGTAAGTCCTTGGAACCAACTCAAAAATCAAATTCAAATCGCGAAGCAGAATTAGTGTCGCCGACGTAACTCGTGAAGCCGTAACATCGGGGAAAATAAGGATAACTATAGTCGGAGCAAGCGTATCGCCTACCTAAGGCCCAAACTATCAGACTCAAGTCTGCTACACCAGTCTATAGGGATCTAAGCCGGCCGAGCGACGTCGGGGCAAAACTAAGACCTATCGGATCTGAATCATGTATTTCTATGGCAAGCCCTAGTCAAACCTAAACTAAGGCCCAACATGCTTCAAATTAACAATAATTAAACATGCAAGTACTCCACATAGCGATGAGGGTCAATTAATAAGACAAAACATGCTCACAGTTACCCGATAATTCTCAAAATAGGCCGAAAACATGATTTTTAAACACCTATACGAGATTCAATAACTACCCAACCCAAATCTCAACTAATCAACATGCATTCACATTCTCGAGCTAAATCTAAGAGAGGGAAACCGTAGCCTACTTGTAGGCCGATCGCACGCGCTCCAAAATCACTTCTCCAGAGCTTTCCCTTTCCGAACGGCCTCGAAACGCTGCCCCACTATCAAAAATAGGGTCACAACGTTATTACGGTCGTTTAGACACCAAAATCACAACAAACGGAGACGGGTCAATTTTGGAGTCAAAACGGGAATCGTGGGACCCGCACCGAACTGTCCGAATTTGACTCCGTCAAGACACCCTAAACAGCACTCCAAACTTGTGTTCCATTTTGGAACACAATTCGGGGCTCAAAACGCAGCAAAAACCAACAAGCAAGAAAATCACACTTTAATCAACTAAAAGAAAACAGCAGCAGTCTAAACTCGGAATTAACGAGAATCAAAAGGTTCCCAGCACTCCCTGGACACTCCAAGACGAAGCCACAACAATTCCCAACATGTGGGACTTCAAATCACCCAAAACCGAGCTAAAATGAAAGAGATATGATCAAAATAAGAACGCCAAAAACAAAGTCTCGGAAAAGGGTACAACAGTCAGGTTAATCGCGAAATTATCTCGAACTACATTCACCCGACAACTTCCAAGCACTCTACAGCGAAGCCACCGAAAATATGAATCTCCAGCACTTTGAATCGCCTAAATCGGATGAGAGATGAGAGAGTTATGAGGGTTTTAAGTTTGGAAAATGTTGCTGATGTTTCTGCATTTATAGCAGATTTTTCTGCAATTTTTCCCAAAATTTAAAAACTCCGATGGGGTGCTCCGAACTCGTTCGGAACCCCGTACACACAAACGAAATATGCAACTCTACCAAATTCGATATTCCGGACTCAATGGCACAGTCAAAATTTTCATACGAGGTCATCTTGACAAAAAGTGGGTCCCACACTTAAATGTCATTTTAAGTTAAAAACCACAAAAGAGCTCCAAAAAATATCGAAAACCTCGAGACACAAAAGAAAGGTCAATCTAGAACAAACTTGACATTTCGGAGCTAACCGCGCTGACAGAATTCTCATCCGAGCGCGTTTACTCAGAATGTTGACCATAGTCAAACTTAGGCTTAAACTTAAAGTTAAAACGCCTAATCGCACCAACTCACACTGAAAACCTCGGGAGTCATGTCAACCATGCTACTAGCCTAAAATGACCCTTCCGGAGCTGATGGAATCGTCAGAAATGGATTCTGATGTCATCTTCTTGAACCTTTGATTGAAAATGATCGTTTAAGGTTCATAAGCTTCAAAACACTAAAACTCGCACCAGAACCAAACGAACGACCAGGTGACCGAACTGTCAGTCCCAGCAAGTCATAAATGACTTGGGGTCGCTACAGAAACGCTCTAAACGACACACAGAAGGCAAGATACAGAAATAACCAGGAGGGTCATTACACTTAGAGCTCACCTTGCACATATTTCGTCTGAGGTTGACCTAGTCTAAAATTTTCAACTCACTACTCCCAAAGTTATCTTACTCAAATTCTTTTACCACTGATTTACCCATAACGACCGTATGGGTCTTTACATGCTAGTTCCTTACCTTCCATACATATGATCTATGAGAGTTATACCACTCTAACATAAGATATGTAGGATCTATAAAACTTGTGCTTTTCATAATGTAAGCGCAAACCCTTTTCTTTTTTTTAACACGAGCTTAATGAATATCTGATGCAAGCACACACATTTTTGGAACATTTTTCAGATAAACATGTCTTTGGTGAGAACACACAATATATAGGTAGAAGGAATTTCATGGACATACGATTCACATTTGCTCATGCTTTAATAATTCTTGAATTAAATCTAAGAAAGTTTATGTGTTCTAGCATAAATATATGTGCTGCCTATTATTAATGTAAGTAGTATGATTTTGATATATTTCCGCTGTGCATATAGTTTTCCAACAAAAAGTAGCATCCAAGTAAGTACTCCCTCTGTCCCTAATTATTTGTCCACTTTTCCTTTTATAGTTGTCCCTAATTACTTGTCTATTTTGACAAATCAAGAAAGGACAAATTCTTTTTACCTATTATACACTCAATTAAATGACTAATTATATTGAAAAATGTAGAACTTTTCATCCACTTCATAATTAATAGGGGAAAAATGGTAAACTCACTATGTCATTAATTATTTTCTTAATATGTGTGTCAATTCAAAAGTGGACAAGTAATTAGGGATAGAGGGAGTAGTTCTTAGGTGACACATGACAATGAAATTAGTGAGCTATGAAGACCCATGTCCTAAAAACATATAATCTGTAACTCTCAAAACAGATACATTTCTGTCTTACAGATAATTAATAACACATTATAAAAGTGATTAAACTTAGACTGCCAAATCACATAAACTTTGGAAAATATGTGTCACTTAAATAATGACCTACAAGGCATGTGTCATATAAACAAGTAACTAATAAGGTCTAAAACTTGCGAACAAATAACCTACGACATACGGGTGTATAGTTTCTAAAAGGTACGTAATATGTAAGCAAGTGATTTGTGAGCCATGTAGCATTCGAGACTCTTTCTTATAAAATACATAACGCATAAACATGTCCTTTATAAACCATATAACCTATAAACATGGATTCCTTTGGCATGCAATCTATAAGCATGTGATCTAAAATACTGGTATCATACAACAAATTAATTGGTGATGCACATAATTAAGTATGTGGACTCCTTTATGGACTTGAGCAATCCTCCCCTAATGAGCTATTTTTTGAGGTTGAGTTAGGCCTAGGTGTCATATCTTTACATGGTACCAGAGCCAAGTCTATCCCCGTTTGGGCTCCCGGTCCATGCTCCAGTCGAGCTTGGGCGTGAAGGTGGAGGGGGGGGGGTTGTTAGAGTGGGTAAAAGTCCACATTGGTTGGGGAATGTACTGATTGAATCCTTACATGGACTTGAGCAATCCTCTCCTCATGAGCTAGCTTTTGGGGTTGAGATAGGCCTAGGTGTCATATCTTTACAAGTCCTACTCAATAATTGAGTAATACTGTATGTGTTATCAACTTTGTGCCGATACACCAACAATCAAATTCTTAACAAATCAATAAATACGCCTTAATATGAATATTCTAAGTTCTAACTAAGAGCCCGTTTGGATTGACTTATTATTTTTTGCTTAAAAGTCAAAATTTATAAAGTTAGGAATTCTAACTTATGTTTTTAACTTATTTTTGCTATTTTGATTTATAACCAAGTGCTTAAAGTATATTTTTAATTTTATCACAACACTGTAAAAGTGCTTAAAGTCTCTAAAATAAGCCAATCAAATAAGCTCTAAGACTGGGTGAAAACTGACTTAAAATACATTACTATTTTTCCAACCTTCGGTATAGCAAAGATCTTTGCTTTGGCAAAGATCACTATAGTAAATAATTCATTTGTTAGGGTGACCCTAGGTTAGGCCAATGAGGAAACAAATGGGTCAGAAAATTACTTTTTGGTCACGACTTAAAACTTTTAAGTTAGGCCACTCTCAGATGGAATGTGAGCAAGGTGAGGTCTATGGAAATTTTGGAATGGGTTGGGTAATATGTGTCGCACCCCTTTTGTCATACTCCGAGCCTACATCCCGGGCGTGGCTGACACTCGAGAACCATTGCTGGCCCCAAGCGAACCCTTGGCCTGACTTACTTACTCAACGGAAGACTTTATGCATATTTATAATGATCAATAGCACTATACTCACTTGAATAATAAAATTCTGAGAATGCTTAAAAAGTCAAACATTCAACTTGGCCAAAATGGCAACTCAAGTCTTAACATATGAAATGAAAATATAAATACAACTGAACTACTAACTGTCTATGAAACATCTAAAACAAAGAGGGATGTCGGGACAAGACCCCCGATCATCCTAACAATGAAATATTGAAAGCAAATGATAAAAGAGTCATCCGGAATGCAAGGAGGCTCACCAACTGACTCTAAGTGCTCAATTGGATCAACGAGGCACTGTATGCTGATCCTAGTTACCTACGTCTGCATCATAATAAGATGCAGGCCAACTGACATAAGTACATTGAATGTACGAATATGCGAGTTGGAATGCTAAACATAACTTAAGCTTGAAAAAGATCTGAAAGGAACACTTACATTGGCTTTACTCAACTCCTGAATAACTTAAATCAATATAAAGCAATAAACATATGCAATATATAGAAAGCTTGTAAAACAGTGGAGACAACTTAGTTCGTTAAAGAAATACACTAACAAACTCAACTTTTATCATATAATAAAGTAATATAGTTTCTGTGGGAGATTCTCTAACCGACAACCACCACTATGAGCCTAAGTGGTGATACAACATCTTGCCCACACTGCCAGAACTGTCATATACTTTGCCGTCATATAGAACGCTTAACTAAGTGGATCCACTAGTCTATTCTAAAAGCATCTTAAGGAGTCATCTAAAAAGTATGATCCTTTACTACCCATGATGGCTACATGGTTTATGGAGACTTGATTTAATATGAGCTCGCATCTCCATATCAGTGCTCAATACTACTCCCAAAATATACTTAGCTCATATATTTTTTTAAAAAACTTCTTTCTTTGGTTTGAGATAATTCAAAGCTTAGCTTAAAAGCTCTCTTGGAATCAGTGTTCCCTTTCTTGCTCAAATGTGAAAACATTTTTAAACTCTTGGGAATACTTAGTTCCCTTATAACTTTTTGAGAAATGAACTCAAGTCTTTACTCTTTGCTTAACTTGAAACTTAAGTCTTAAAACAAAGTTAAAACATTTGTGAAAGACTTTAGAAAAAAACTTTATAAACTTCTCTTGACTTGCTTCTTAACTTCTAGACTTGACTTTTAACTTCTCTTGACTTTGATCCTAACTTTCCTTGAATTGGATTATGGATTCAAGGTTCATGATGTCATGTTTATGAGGATTTCATGATGTTTAGATGTGTCTTAGAGTGTTGGAATTAACTAGAAAACATAGGTACATTGCTAAGGAACAAGTACGAAAAGGTGGAGAAGAAATGGGAAGAACTGGCGTCCTTGGCGCTCTGAGAGGCGCGGGGCGCCAGCCCTTGAAGTTCAGAACCAGACCTGGGGCGCACTGGCTGGCACGGCATCCCAAGGGTGAAAGTTCAGAGGAACTTTTGGGGCGCGCTGGCTGGCGCGACACCCCACCCCTTTCCCCAGGTGTTCTACGACTTTTCTTGCTTGTTTTTCAACTCTAAACCCTCTAAACTTCAATGGTTCCTTCCCCAAACACATAGAATCATTTATACCCTCAATATATGATAGATTCAAACCGAAATTACACCTGGAAACATGAATCAAATCGCAAGAAACTCCAACAACACAACCTACACGAAATTCAAACGAAACTTTCAACAATGTTCATCAAGAACTCAATTTCTAAACTCTCAAAGACTTAAATTCGCTGAATTGAATCATGGTTGGCGCGTGGGTGAACTAACCCAACACTATGTGATCTCACATACCTCGTAGGGATCACCCCTTGACAAAATCCACAAGCTAAACTCGACGATCTTGACGAATCTTGATTTCTCTTCTCCCTTCTCCTCTTTTCTCTTTTCTCCAAGACCTAGCGTGAAACTTCAACTTTTCTAAACGGACTAAAATCTAATTTTACCCCAATTAAATCCTAAAAATGAATTAGAATAATTAGGTAAGGAAAAGACTAAATTACCCTTCCAAAATCTGAATTAGACTTTCCTTATTCAAACAGCCCAACTTCCAAAGGGCATAACTCACTCATACGAACTCCGAATCGTACAAACTCAGCGGCGTTGGGAAGGTTATTCCAAGAGCTTTCCAACAATATATGGAAATACACCTAAATCATCCTGAGCTAGGAGTTATGACCGCTTGAAGTTGACCAAAAACTCAACGAACATACTTCACAATTTTCAGACTTTCATATACTTTCCAAAAATGATTCTTTCCCCAACTTTTAACTCTTTCCTAGTTATTTCAATTTGCGAGATGTTACACCTTTTTCTTACCACCCCACACTTACAGGTTTGAAAAAAAGTGTTTCCAATTAAAGTGATTATTTCCTCCTTAAACATTGCACTATGCTCTCAAATATTATTTTTTTCATTTTCACACTTGCTCTTTGTTTGCTTGGAAGCTTCTCATTTATTTTCTTCTCTTTTTTTTTTTCCTTTTCGCTCCTTTTTGTCAGAGGTTTTTTTCATATATATATATTTTTTGTTTTTGAAGATTTTCTTTGTGTGTATTTCTTTTCGGGCATTCACATATTTCACCTTTTCACTTTGTCAACCAACTTAGATCTTTGATAGTGAGTAGATCTTGGATAGTGCATTCAAGAAGGTGGGACCAAGGGAAAGTGCATTTATGCACTCAAAAGGATATATGTGAAGATGTGTGATTGTTCAAATAAAAAGATTTTAGGCTCAAAATGGGAGTTCTATGAATAACATGATATTTGGTAGTCTTCAAAGGCACAATCGGATCAAAGAAATCCTAAAAATCATTTTTCAAGTCAAGTGTTGCTCAAAATTTCACCTCAACAAATTTTCCGGCCAAATTCTAGATCAGCAATGCAATGTCATTGAATTTTAGATGTAAAGTGCACCACACACATGAAATAGGTTTGATTTATTTCTACCTTGACTTTAAGCAAAAGAATTTCTCAAGTGTCACATAAGATAATTAAGAGTTATCATGAAAAATTATTGGTCACAACAAAGAAGGTTCCCTTTATAATGCCAAATAGTTTAACACTTTTCTTTTTCTCATGCACACTTCTAAGTATGTTGGTACCAAGAAAATCAAGAAACACTTCTTTTTATTCTTTAGTAAGACAAAAAAGAAAATCCTTTTTATTAAGGAATACCATACCCATAGGGGATTGACTATGTATTTCATCGAGGTGATGAGAATCAAGTGTGCATAGTTCGCCAAGCTTGAAACATAAAGTAAAAAACTTATTTTTAAAAAAAGAATAAAAACTTTTGTTTTCTTTTAATGAGAATGAACAAACTTTTTTCATTTTTTTTGGATCTTAAAATGAGGATGAAAAACTATTTTTTACAACTTAGATCGTCGAATCCAATGAGAAATGCCCACATATCTCATCAAGGTGAGAATCAGGTGCACATAGATCGTGAAGATTTCAAACAAATTTCTACATTTTTCCATTTTTGATTTTCAATAAATAATATAAAACTTCTTTTGATTGATTTTTTTTCTGAACAAGGGTCAAAACTTTTTTTTCGAACTTAGATCACCGAACCCGAGGTCACTGAATCCGAGGAAGGGTTGCCTACATATCTCATCGATATGAGAATCAAATGTGTGTAGCTCTTGAAACTTGAAATATGAAGTGAATAACATTTTTTTTTGAATTTGGAAAATTTTGGTGAAGGAAAATAAAATTATTTTGATTTTTGAATAAAGATCACCAAATTCGAGGAGGGATGCCTACATATCTCATCAAAGTGAGAATCAGGTGCGCGTAATTCGTAACACTTAAAATATGATTGACCTATAAATGGAAAAATTGTTTCGTGTTGGAATTTATTATTGCAAAAGGATAAGAACCGTACTGTTTGAGATTTATCTAAAATAGGTGTAATTAGTAAAAAAAAAACATAGAAAGATTCTATGTATTCATTTAACATAATCTACCTTAAAGACAATCAACATTCAAACCAAGCTTTCCAAACGATATAACAAATAGCACATAGTCATGATCATGTTGGTCTAAAAGACGATTTCTGTTTTAGATATGCCCGTCCCTTGTGTTGAGCAAGACTAAATTGAATGCACGCGATGCAAACAATGGGGAACCAATTAGGGATACATGTTTGCATTGTAGTTCTACGAGGATTAAACTTGATAGAGAAAGGTATCTAGACTTGTTGTAAAACAAGCAAACAACTCGATTCAGGGAGTAGCAACGTACCGATAGCAATGTTTTTCAGCTTTGTGCGTGGAAGCTTTCCATCCTAAACATGTGTGAATAATAATCATTTACCATTGATAAAGACCCACTGGCTATATCTTGACAGAAGTGGGGGTGCACACAATTGCAATTCTGAAATTCTATTATTGAAAACTCATAGAAGTGCACGAGGGAAAACATTTATATCACAATTCAATAATATTAAAACAATTAATGAGCAGACATGTAGCACATTAGGCCTATACATATAACATATTGAATAATATAATAAAAGTCAAGAACAAGTCAATATACTAAAACTCAAATTCTAGTGACGACTCTAAATAATCTCTTATCAAAACATCACTTTCGTTGAGTTTTTTTAAAGCCGTCTAAGTGTGGTAAAAAAAGGGGTGTGATAGATGATGACTTTGTAAATAAGTAATTCCTTATCAAAACACCATTTTAATTGGAAATACTTTTTTTAAAAATCGTGTAAGTGTGGTAAAAAAGGAGTATGACAATATGTCTAAGTTTGATTTATTTTTTCTAGTATCTAAGACATTAAGAAATTCACAGGGCTTTTCAGAATCGAATTAAGGTGAGTAAAACTCTCCGAATTGATCTTGGCATGAAAGGGTTTGCGTGGGAAGTCAAGGGTCGAAGGTATGTTGCGAAATGAGGGCATTTTGGGAGGTTTCCGAGTCTCTAATTTTGTACAATCCGCTATAGCGGGCATCACAATGCTATAGCAAGACGTCTGTGTAGGCGCTATAGAGGATGTACATGCACTATAGAGGGGGAAACTACTATGGTGATGCCGTTATAGAGGATCAGACCGCTATAGCGGGGTAAGTGTAACACCTCGCAACTCTACTCTTAGAATCTGAATAGTTTGTTGTAAGTATATGAGCTTGAACCAGGCGATGTCCTACTTGCTCATATGTTTTAAGGTTCTTTATCAAGTGTAGCAAGGGTATTAGAAGTTATTTAGGGCCATAAGAGACCTCTTACACCAAGTCAAGTTCAAAGCATTTCTATTAGCTAAGTTATCGAATTAGTCCATATAAGGGTCAACTTCAAATGACCATATCTCATATAATATGAAGAGTTAGGTGCCCATAACCTATCAAATTAAAAATCCATGAGTCTTTTTTCCAACGCTGCCAAGTTTGCGTCAATCCAAGTTCGGGATAAAAAATTATGAGTGATTTACTAGAGATACTTTAACCTGGTAGAAGCTCTATGATGGCTCCGCGACACTGAGTGAATACAGACCTCACTGTCTACTAAAATAAAATTTCAACTTCCAACTCTTATCATTTATTTTTCTTGAGGGTTTTTTATCATAAAAACCTTTGGAAAGTTATTTAAATGGCCTAAAGTGTGTATTAATAAGTTTTTCATAATTAAATCCTTTCATTCACTGCTAAAATTCTACGCTCAACAACTTCAAGAAATACCAAGGCCAGGGTTCATCTTTCAAGATTCTCCATCAATCTTCCTTACTAAGGTATGCATCACAACTCGAGTCTACACCGTAACCGAGACACGGTACTCAGAACCATGTTTGCCCCAAGTTAACCCTTCATACAACATATCAAAGCATATCATATGAAAACTGAAGCAGAAGCTATAAACTAAAAACATAACTAGATTAAAGTTTAAGAATAAGTCTATTACAACTGAATACTAATGTTCGGGAGCCTCTAAACGGAATAAAATGATATACCGAAACAAGACCCTGAACTGCCTGAAAGCTAACACAACTGAAGTGAATAAAATCTAGCACCTCATAACTAAAGTCTGTAGAATGCGAGGAGGACTCACCACAAAACTGAAAGTAGAGGAACTTAGAGGAACGTTTGCCCGCGAATCTGATTATGAGTGCTGAAATCTACATCATAAAATAATGTAGCGCAAATTAGTGTCAATACATGAAATGTATTGGTATGCAAGGTAATGATTGGGATAAACAATTATACAAGGAAAAAGCAATATAAATCTGAGCATGAGTTATACACAAACAATAACTGAAGATCTGGGAGTCAAAACTGCGACATATGACATAATATTGCAGAAACAATTTTTTTTATGTGAGGCCATATTTTCTAAAATCATATTTGAAAGGATGCATATCTGAAGATCATGCAATCTGAAAATCTTATAATGATATTATCAAGAAAATATAAAAAAAAATGTAGTAAATCTTTTAGGTGGGAGTTTCTCATAACCAACATATATCGTGTGAGCTCATGATGCACCAACATACCATCCTAGTTGGGTGGGCTGCCCTATACCTTGCCAGGGTATAAAACTTGTATGTCTAATGTGGATCCACTAATCTGAGTCTCTCAGGGCTAAATGATCAACTGTCAAAGCGGTGAAACATAATTCTACTGTGGCACGTAGTTTTGAAACTCTGGCTATCTAGAACCCTCGTTCACTCGGTGCTAAATACTACTCCCAAATCATACTATTCATATAGCTCATAACATATCTATTAAGCTTATCTAGAAGCTTAAAATGAGTCTTATTAAAAAATCTTTTTCTAAAACATATCTTATTGTGAGTATGCTCAAATCTATGAGACAAAGCTCAAATCCTTCTTTCTAAAATCATATGATGAAATCTCTTTCTAAAACATATCTTTCAACTCGTGAGAAAGTTTTATAGAACATGCATAACTTGTAGATTCTCAAAATAGCTTTCATAATAACATAAACGCTCTAAAATCACGCTTTGAAGATAAGATTAAGGAATCATAAATAAAATTCATGTCAAGAACTAATAAGGATGACCATGGAAAATCTTGCTAAACATAAAAAGGAAGTACAATAGTCAAAATTCATAATTATGAGTAAGTAAATTCAAGAAATCATGCAATTGGATCATAAAAATGGTGAATTTGAAAGTAGGCTTATAAACCCTAACCATAGATTTGAATTCATGAAAACTGAGGAATTTTAGACATGAGGATGAAAAGAATTCCTCATTAGAGTCCTATATACCTTGAATCACTCCAATTGAAACTCTAACTTTGAAGCAGAACCTCAAAAGTCCCTTCTTAAACTTTAGGATGAGTTTTCGTTTGCTAGATATGGGAGAAATATTTGATGTTAGAATCTCATGAAGAATTCGTGATTAGAGAATGAGATTTCTTAGAAATACTATAGATACGTGAGAGGAACATACCTTGATGTTGGAGATGGAGAAGAGGAGAGAATTTGAGAGAAAATAATCCCTAAGTTGTCCAAGAAGAATTTTCTAGTGAACCCCTAACTTAAATTACTAAATAGAGCAGCTCAAAAATCATGGACACTGAAAAATTGGCTTGGCACGGTGCACCCACGCTACTGGCCGCACGGAGCCCATGGCCAATTCGGTAATACAGTGGCTACTGGAAAAATGGCCTGGCGCGGTGCGCCCACGCAACCAGGCGCACCGAGCGAACGACCAATTTGACGCCCCTCCAGTAAAATGCGAATAACATTTTACTCAAGAGTCGGATTGACAAGCGGTCTGTGCCGTTGGAAAGAATATTTGTAGACTTTTAATTTGATAGTTGATGGGTTACCTAACTCTTACTATTTCAAGAGATATGGTCGTTTGAAGTTGACCCTTGTATTAACTCATGTGAAACCTTAGCCGATAGAAAAGCTTCGAACTTGACTTGGTGTTTGAGGTACCTTACGACCCTACACAACCTTCGACACACTTAGTAAACTTAGTAAAGGACATTAAAATATATGTAAAATAAATAAATCATCAGGTTTGGGCTGATACAAATACTGAGGATAGTTCGATTCTTTTCTTAGAAGTTTCGGGACGTTACAATATGTAAGGCTTCAATGAGAGTATCCCTTCACTCTCATGCTTAAAGTATTTTTATTCTCAAGAATTTCACAAGATTGTTAGAAGTAAAGCTAGGGTTTTTATGAAATTATGATCTTTCTTCAATAAGCTACATTTTCATTGTTTCACTTTGGTTTTAAAACCTTATAGTACCGATTTAGCATAATTTCTATGGTTCCATAAATATTTATGACTTTTTAACATGAAAGCAAACATGATTTGATTTACAACCTAACTACATGTTTTAAGGTATGACTTTTGATCATAGCCTCACATGTAATATGAATGATAAAAGGTTTATATACCTATGAGCATTATATGTTTATTGTATACATGTTGTTTTGGGAGGACTATTTAGTATAAAGAGGACGCGGGTTTAGAAAACCCAAGTTCCATAACTATATGCCAACATAATATTAAGTTTCACCGCTTTGACGGTTGACCTTTAGCCCTCTGAGGCTCATGTTAGTGGATCCACATAAGATAGAATAAGGTTCTATACCCCCGTAATGATAGGACAATCCATCCAACTGAGATTATAAGTTGGGCATTATGAGCTCAAATGACGTATGTCAGTTATAAGAAACTTTTAGTTTATGTATCTTTTATGATATGTCCTTAACTCTATTTGAGGTATATTAAGTATGCTATTTTATGTTATGATTATGTAGGACTATTGATTTAGACTCAAAGATGTATATGCATTTGAAATAAGGTCTTAAAACTGATATTTATGCATGAATTTCAAATGTTTCATTTTAGCCCCTTTATTGCGATTATGACTTTACATTTTAGAAACTGTATTCCATCGTTTCATCCATATGTTACTTTATATGAGTATGTTGGTGCTCTTACATACTCAGTACATTCCACATATAGAAGCGTATCTTTCTCTGCATTGCATCCTTTAATGATATAGATTTCAGCGTTCGTTCTCAGACTTATGGCTAGGAAGGTTGCAGTATTTCCAGTTAACACCTCTCCTCACTTGGGGACTCCATTAATTTAGGTCACTAAAAAAAATTTCATGTTGTCTTTGGTTAGGTAGTTGGGGGCCATGTCCCTGCAGACTTATATTTTCAGTTTAACCAGTAGAGACTTATTTCGAATAGTAGAAATATAGTTTCAATTTTTTTATTAATTATATTATTTAGTTATGTAATTCAACTTCCTCTTAGTTTCTTTATGTCATGCTTTGATATGTACGCCAAGGGTTAACTTGAGATCACTCGTGGTTCTAGGTACTGTCTCTTAGCTGGCGTATAGACTTGGGTCGTGACAGTAAGTCAAGGCTTTATGCGGAAAAGTCCCTATAACTTCTTATTTTCTACAATATTGTTCTTGGGAGCAGGAAAGGCGATTTAGGGCAGTTTTCACCTGGTTTTCCACCAAATTCTTTGATAAAGATAAGTTCATTACTCTCGTATCTTGTAATTTAATTCTTAATCCTTAGAATCTAGGTACTACTCTTGAAGGTGGGTTTTAACTAGATTTAATGTTGGTAAAAACCCTGGTTTGGGTTGAATAATCATGAATTGGCCCGGTGTTTAGGATTTGGTTATAATCGAGGTATTGTTAAGCTAATATTGATTGATTATTGCTTTTCCATTATTGTTTAGAGGAAAAACAAGTCAAAGTACTTCAAAAGGGGAAAGCTCAAGTTCTTTAGAGTTTCCAAGGCTTGACTCACGGTAGGTGATGGTTATTGTTTTTCAAAATATGTAATGTGTGCATGTTAAATGCTTATTGGTATTATTATGCAATGCATGTGGAGGAAAATGAAAGTTTAATGCGAAATGATCTTGTGTAGTAATATGATGCAACTAACCTAGTTACTTACTTGTAGTTACAAACATGTTATTCATTGTGATTACACATTTTGTTTATGATTGATGGTTGGCTCCGGTACCACGTCGATAAAGGAATACTAATGGTTGGGTCGAGTACCACTCCTGGTATGAACACTAACATTGGTTAGCTCAGATACCACACTGGTACACTTATAGTTTGTCTGTGGGTTCCTTGGGAGGGCCGGATATGTGCATTTGTGATCATATGGGCCATGTTTCGTGCATTGACAATTCAAGGATTGTAATTGGTAATTTGTAACATGTTGTGACTTTTGATATATATATGCATGTGTTGGCCTATAGTACTATGTTGCAGTTACTTGTTTACATTCGTGTTTTGGAATTGGCCGTATGATCCTACCATTATACAATGTTTGTGTACTGAAACTACAGTTGCTCTTTCCTTGTTGAGTATAAGACATATTCAGGCGGCTGCTTCAAGATGTCAGTTGAGAGACACTTGAATGTTCGAATCCAAGGGTGAGCTATTCTTCCAGGCAACCATGGGTTCATCTCTGTTTCTTTGGCAATCTTTTCAGACAAAAACACTTTAGACTATTATATTTATGCATTAAAGTTTTGGGGGTTTCATTCTAATTCATGACTGTTTAGAGTTTTGGTCCGATGACTTTCAAATTCTAAGGAATTTTTAATTCCAAAATGATTTTGACAAGACATTGAGTTTATGGAAACTTCATCCTTTATTTATATTAAACTTCTTTTTAGTTGTTTTACTTAATGATTTGGCTTCTTAAAATGATTTGATGGGTTAGATATTGGTTCTTCCACAAGAAAATTTAGAGTGGGTGCTACTCACGATGATATGAGTCATGACACTCTGTGACTCGAGACCCTTCGCCATGGCGAACCATTTGTTAGCTATGATAAACCTCGCAAACTTGAAATCCTTTGCAATAGTGAAACCCTGACAATATTTCAGAACTCTATTCCTAATTTTAGATTTTCACCTACTCTTAATCCACGAAAACCTATATGAAGGTATATGGTCCTAAACACCCATAACAACAGGATAAGTTGTTACATGATTAAAAGTAGGGCTGGGCATAAATACCGAAAAACTGAAATACCGAATCAAATCGAATTTTTTTGTATTTTGGTTTCGATATTTCTATTTTCGGTTCGGTTTTGGTATATATTTTAGTATTTTTGGTATTTTGGTTCGGTTTTTGGTAATTGATTTTGTATTTTTCGGTATTTCAGTTAACCGAAATATATTATTAAATTAATAGTATAAAAATTATTAATATTAAATAATAAATATTATAGGCAAAATTTAATTAGGTTAAGACTTCTCATCGATTTTCTCTCAAATTTTAAATTTTCCACTGCTGCGCCACACCTTCCCAGTTTCCCAGTTTTCGGCGCCGATCAGCAGCCGACCGCCGCGACCACCAGCAACAGAAGCAGCAGGCCGACCAGCACTCCAGCAGAAGAAGCCGACCAGCACTCCAGCAGCAGAAGCAGCAACCGATGAGAAGTGTAATTCAGCAGCAAAAAAATGGTAAAATTTTAAAAAGCCCACTAAGCAAGCCATAATAAAAAATCGAAATAACAAAAATCGAACCGAAATAAAAAAAAAAAAGAACCGAAATAACAAGAACTGAATCGAACTGAATTATTTCGGTTCGGTGTTCGGTACACCTATTACAAGAATCGAAAACCGAAAAAACAAAAAACTAAAACCGAACTGAATTACCGAATGTCCAGCCCTAATTAAAAGAAATAATAAATAATTAAAACTAATGCATGTATACCATTTCATTTCTCAATGCATACGACGTTTTTCAAGGTCTTAATTGACATCTATTCTTAAAATTAATTTACAAATCCTTTTAAGGAAATAACACCTATCCACTAATTGGCTAAAAAATTACCAATTAACCCTTTATGCAAATGAAGCTTGCTGATATGGATAGAAGGTTAATGAATAATGTAGTGTTATGATTGTTCTATGAGATAAGTAGGGGGTTATCCTCCTCTCTTCTCCATTTACTGATATTAGTTAGTTATTGCATAGTTAATTACCTTAGGTTATTGGTCAACTTTACATGAATATATAAAAATTATCTATGTTAATAGAAGGCACAATCAATAGGTTACTACTCTGATCAACTATGCATATGTACCTTAGTTAATTTTGCATGAAAATGCACATATATATAGTAGTGTCATAAACTTATGATGAAAAAAAACAATTCAAGTCTTTCTTTTTTTTGCATGTGTGTAATGAACTGTTGTTTTTCATGAATTTGATTGCAGTTGTATTGGATATTAGTCAAGTGAATGCACAACTCAGATGTATCGAAATTCTAAATCCAAAAGGATGTGTTCTTTATAATTGCAAAAAAGAATGCTTTGAGAAACACAATGGGAATGGTCTTTGCTCAAGTGGTGGTACTATTGGACAATATGTTTGTACTTGTGTTTACAATTGTAACCTTGATGAATTAAATTCTCTAAATTAATTTTTATTTCAAACACATAAATGATTTACAAGTGGTCTATTTGAAGGTTGTTCTTTATATAAGTGGATTATTTTTTTAATCCTTTTCTAACAATTATTTTCTTATGTTTTTATTTAACCATCTGAATATGAAACCTAATAATGCAACCTAACTGAATTCATACCATGTAGACTCATCAAAGGAGCAAAACATGTACTTTCCACATAAAGAATCTTCATTTCAAAGGGAGATCTAGTACATTAGTTGTGGATTTATTCGAACTTAAGTAACTTTGGTTCAAATTTTATAAGTGTGGTATTACGATGTATTGTCTAATTTATGAGGATCAAGTTTTTATCCTTTCTTAAACCCTTATACGAATGTAGACCCTCGACTATCGTGAGACACATTTCCTTCAAACTTTTTGAATCTCCTCAGGATGTATCCGACTTAAAAAATACTATCAAATTCCAAGTTTTCATCTAAAGTCTCTGATGAGTGTGTATGAAAGTTCACTAAATTTCTATATAAAATTATTTTCGAAACCTAAAATTGGCTTGTAGTCTTTTTCACCAACCCATGCCTACGAGAAATATATATCTAAATGTGTCCTTATTTAAAATAAAAAATATATATATATTTTACATATATAAATTTATTTATAATAAAATATATATATATATATATATATTTACATATATAAATATATATAAATGTGTCCTTATTTGATATTTTTTATATTCATTTTTGTAAAATTTAAAACGTACCAAATAATTCGGTGTAGTTATAACTTGTCATATGCTAATCTAGGGGATCCGCAACTAACACTCGATACCTTATTCAACAGAGCTAGCCATTGAAACATAACTAAAAGGAAACAACAAGAGCCGACAAGGACATATAGAATAACGACTAAAATATTATGTTTGGAGCGACGAGGTCATAAACAAAGTAAGAATAATATAATGAAAGGGAGATCAAGACAAAATCAATTAGTAAAACTTGCAATCCAAAGCATCTAGAGACATATATACATACTAAGCTGACAAGAAATAATCCAAAACAATATTTCTACAAAGCCTCTCAGAGTACTATACATCAAGTAGTCGGGGCAAGGTCTCGCGTCGGTACGCTAACAATTTGTGTGTGAGTTCCATGAGAGAACTGAGTATGTACATTTGTGATCAAGTGGGACATGTTTCACGCATTTGTAATTCAAAGATTGTAATTTGTAACTTGTAATATGTTGTGCCTGTTGATATATATTATTTATATGCATGTCTTGGCCTGTAGTACTATGTTGTAGTTACTTGTTTACATTCGCGTATTGGAATTGACCATTTGATTCTACTAGTACACGGTGTCTGTTTACTAATATTGCACTTGTTCTTTCCTTGTCCACTACAAGATATATTCAGGCCGCTTCTTCGAGACCTCAGTTGAGAAACACACTTGAATGTGTGAATCCAAGGAGGAGCTACTCTTCCAGGTAGCCATGGATTTATCTTTGTTTTTGTGTCCATCTTTTCGAACACAAAACCTTTAGACTAATGGATTTCTGCTTTCTAGTTTTCAGGGTTGCATTTCCATTCATGACTGTTTAGAGTTTTGGTATAATGTCTTTCAAATTCTAAGGAGTTTTAATTCCAAAATGATATTTGACAAGAGATTGAGTTTATGTAAACTCGATCCTTTTTTTAATTTTAAACTCCTTAGTAGTTTTACTTTATTATTTGCCTTCTTAAATGGTTTGATTGGTTATGTTAGGTTAGTAATTGATTCTCCCAGTGGAGGGTTAGTGCAGGTGCCACTCACGATGATATGGATCGTGTGGAGAACCATTTGTTTACTATGGTATACCTCATCATATAGGTTTATGTGGGTTAAGAGTTGGTGAAAATCTAATATTGGGAATGGAGTTGTGAAATCTAGTTATGTCTTCGTTATAGCATGGGATTCCAAGTTTGCGAGGTTTACCATAAGAACAAATGGTTCTCCATGGAGAAGAGTCTCAAGTATGGTCATAAATACCCATAACGACAGAATTGATTGTTACAAGATTAAAATGAGTGATAATTAATTAAAACTAATGCATGCTATCATTTCATTTCTAAATGCATACGGCGTTTTTCAAGGTCTTAATTGACATCTATTCTAGTAAATAATTTATAAATCTTTTTGAGGGAATAAAACATATCCACTAATTGGCTCCAAAATCACCAATTAACCCTTTATGTGAATGAAGCTTGATGATTGGAAAAGGTTAGTGAATAATATAGAGTTATATGCTCGTTCTATGATAGAAGTTGGGGGATAGCCTCCTCCTCTCTTCTTCACCATTTAGTGATATTAGTTAGTTATTGCATAGTTTATCATCATTTAAGAGAAAATACATAATTATTCCATCAAACTTATACCCTTTTTTGAAGTAGACACCTTAAGTTTGAGGAGGTCCTATTACCCCACAAAACTATTTTTAACCATGATAAATACAACCTTTTAACCCATTTCCAGAGCATGTGCGATCTCAAGTTTGAGAGGCGCGTAAATGAGGCAAAATTAACCCCTAAACCAGTGTTTTAGTGCCATGTGGCATCACCAATTAAAAATTTATTTTCTTTATTAGATAGACCACTTTCCATCTTCCACAAACCTCCATTGATGGCCATTGAAGAGCTCTCCATGTGCAGCCAAAGAAAAAATTATTTTTCGTCAATTCAATAATTCGATCTGTAAACCTCCATGAGATACCATATGAACTTCTGGAGTTTGGCGAGTTCTCAAAAAGTTTCTTATCTATATCAACCAAATTCACTACTTCTTCCTCTAAGTACCCAACAATCCGATTAGCCAATTTCAGGGACGCCAAATAGGAATGAGTTGAAAAATACACCTTGGACTGCAAAGACTAATGCACGTTCATATCATTTAGAGTTCCATAAACTGATAGATCGATGCAGGTCATGAGATGCCAGTATGAAGTTCTCCAATGATGGAGCTTCTTCTATCAACCACTGTTAAAAGTTCTACGAACATCTGCAATGGAATTTCTAAACTTTTTCCAGTGATCGAGAATGTTATCTTCATCATGATTTATGTATAATATGTTAAAGATAAAAAAGGGAATCTATCAATGTTTGAGTGGGTCTGGGTTTTACCCAACCCTTTATTAAAGGACCAGGAAAAAATAAAGTTACATTATTTTAATTGGGGGGTGAGACACACTCGCTGACAATGAGACTACAGGTGCTGTTAAAATGGTGTATTTATTGTGGTTGGAAAAAATTTCGTGGGGTAATAGGACTTTCACAAATTTAAGGTGTCTACTTCAAAAAAGGGTATAAGTTCGATAGGGTAATTATGTATTTTCTCTTATATGTATACTAATTCTGGGAACGTGTGTTGTGCCCATACTATTATATAAAAATTATAAATCTAATTCATGTTGATAATACGTTAGTACTTTTATCTTATTGTGACCATCAAATTCATCTCTCGATCGAGTTGGTATAGGGCAATCAACAGTTGAACAATACAATAAGAATCTCCATCCACCATTACATGTTCTTTATATGTATTATTTTATCAGAATTACAAACTAAAAACTAATTATGACAAGAAAATGTATAGAATGAAAGTTAAAGAAAAAATATTTGTTATATCAAATCAATTAACATGAAAAGTAATAAAATTTACGTGTCATCATATCATACAAAATGAAAAAAGTTAAATAAATCAATATATTAATAAAATAAATGATAAATTAAAAAATTACATAAATATATAAGATGATGAAACGCAAAAAGAAAAAAAAAACTTACCAACAAGCCTTCTTGTCAAGTCACCGATGGCCGCCACGACCAACAACCAACCTCCTGTGGAGGTAGGCCGGCTGGTAATTCCATTTGGGCCCTCATACGCTGATGCACTGGGATTGAAAAAACCTAACAAGAAACCATTACCACTCAAACCAATTTCATATTTGCATGGAGAACCTCAAGTCATATGGGACGTAGAGGAAGTAAATCAGATGATCATCAATGAAAACCTGGAATATGCGGTGATCGGGAAGTTTTCATATGGATGGCCGGATATACAAGATCTTAGAAAGTTGATACCTAAACAATGTGAACTAAAGGGTGAATGTAACATTGGGTTGCTTAGCAATAGGCATGTTTTGATCAGAGCAACGTTGTTGGAGGATTATGTGCATCTATTATCCAAGCCAGTGTTCTATATTACTCAAAATAACTCGTCTTTCCCTATGAGAACGATGAAATGGGATCCGTTGTTTAATCCAGAAGAGGAAACAACAACAGTTATTGCTTGGATATCATTTCCATCACTACCGCCAAACCTTTTTGGAGAGGAAGCTGTATTTTCACTTGCAGCAGCAGTAGGAAAGCCACTTCAGGTGGACATGGCAACAAAGAATCAAACGCGGCCAAGTTGTGCAAGAGTAAAGGTGGAGGTAGATTTACTAAGAGAATTCCCAAAGCGGATTAAAATTGGGATGAAGATGAAGAATGAGGAGGTATTGGAGAAATGGATCAAGATCAAATATGATTATGTACCAAAGTATTGTCAAACATGTATGATTCAGGAACACAATGAGGAACAATGTTTTGTTGTGCACCCAGAATTGTATCCAAAAGAGAAAGCAGGACAAGTGGATGGGAAGAGAACGGAAAGAAAACAGATGAATTCTAAGGAGAGGAAATCAGATGTGAATGATGCAGAACCAGCTGGAAAAAACCAAAAATTCATCAGAGAAGAAGGTATTGTGACGCATAGACACAAAAAATGGGGAGGTGATAAAACAAAATAGTCGGAACAGGTTTGAAACAGGGTAGGTTTAATAACTAGAAATACATTCAATATGTTGGCACAAGATGAACAAGAGGGAGGAGGAGAAGGGACGAAATTAGATTTGAATGCGGTGGACACAAACGGAGATACGCCTGGTATTCAAATGAGTAATAACAAAGAGAAGAGCACCAAGAGGCAAGAAGGCATAGGAGAAAATGACTCTATAGAGGGGAACAGTCAGACAGGAATAAAAAATATAGAGACTTCAGGACATACGCAAAAAAGGTGGTGGTAGAACGGAGAGGAGTATTGACGAAGATGGTTCAACAAAGGAGAATTATGAAGGGAAAGATCAGAGAACAGAAAATAAGTCTAATGATTCTGGTTCACGAAACATGTTGGAATCATGCAGGAAATCGGGGAGAAATAACTTCATGGAGGTAGAGGACATCGAAATAAGGAAAGCTCCAAACTTAATAGAAGAAGATGATGAGGTATTGCAACACAGAAAGGACACAGAGGAGGATGAGGATATCGAATATAACATTCATCAAATTAGCAAGGCAGGTGATTTATCACCTAAACATACTAATAGCTTGAAGTATGGGGAAAGAAAAGGTAAGCGAACCTTACCTTTACAAGTCCAAACAAGGAGTAGGAGGGAGAAGGCGTCTAATAGTGATCAATGATTGAGAAAATTCTTTTATGGAACATTAGGTCGGTTAATACTCAAAAATCTTTTGAGAGATTAATGGACTTAAATAAAAGACATCATTATTCATTCATAGCTTTAATGGAACCGTTCCAAAGTCCAGCGGAGCTAGATCAATACAAAAGCAAGTTAGGTTTTGAGCATGCAGGGGTAAACTATTTCGGAAAAATTTGATATTTTTGGAGGACAGATTGGGATGCCAACATCATTCTTGATACAATACAACAAATAACAATAAAGTTCAAAATAAAGGATAAATTTTTTGTGATTACGGATGTATATGCGAGATGCACTGCCTTGGAGAGGTTAGAATTATGGGAGGAACTAGAAGATTTAGCAAGAAGGGAGCACTGCCCATGGGTGGTTGGAGGAGATTTCAACGTAATTCTTAATGAGGAGGAAAAACTAGGAGGCCTTCAGTTTACTCAGAATGAAGCTTTGGATTTTGCATCCTGAATTACTTCATGTGCGTTATCTGAAATACGCACATCAGGTAGTAAATTTACTTGGTGGAATGAGCGAATTGAAGAAGATTGTATTTTTAAAAGGTTGGATAGGATTCTTGTAAATCAAGAGTTTATGGATATTTTTCCATCTTCTGAGGTTCATCATCTGATCAGACACGGATCTGACCATGCTCCTCTCCATATGACATGTGATTCTGTTGAGGGACCAAAGTTAAAACCATTTCGGTTCTTGAATTTTTGGAGTAAACATAAATATTTCAAGAAGATTGTGGAAGATAATTGGTGTGTGGATTTTGTTGGGAACCCTTTCGTTGAGTTTCAAGCTAAACTGAAGAAAATTAAAAAGGCTTTATCTGCGTGGAGCAGAACTGTTTATGGGGATATCTTTCAACAAATTGCCACAATAGAAGATGTAATAAAGGTGAAGGAAGCTCAGATGGAGATACATCCATCTGAAAACAACAGGGCAGAGTTGAGCAAAGCAAAAGCAGAATTGAAGAAATTTTTGAAAATTGAAGAAGAATTTTGGAAGCAAAAGGCGGGGATGAAATGGTTCTCTGATGGGGATAGCAATACGAAATTCTTCCATTCTTATGTAAAAGGGAAAAGGAATAAGTTGCACATTTCCAAAATAGAGGATGATCAGGGGATAAAGTTGCAGTCCAATGAACAGATTGGTCGAGCTGCAAAAAAAAAATTGAGCAGCAATTCTGTGCAGAAACAATGGCGATTGATTATTTGTTGAGAACCTCCATTAATGGGAGTGAAGAAGCTTAGAGAGTATTTGTGAGAATGAATTATTGATCTTATTCATTCAATCTGTATGAAGTGCTGTATATATACACATATAGTACAAGAAAGTCTAACTAACTAAGATTCCTTTTCTAACTAACTTGTAACTAACTCCTATAACTAACTATTCAAATACATTCAATTAATTAGTTACATTGTTTATTTACATAATCTCAACACTCCCCCTCAAGCTAAGAATTGGAAAATACATTTTTCATTCCAAGCTTGTCAATTAACAATTCATGTTGAGGCTTGCACAATCCTTTGGTGAGTATATCTGCTTGTTGCTCCTTAGTTCCTATGTGTTGAGTCCGAATGAGTCCTTCTATAATCTTTTCTCGTACAAAATGACAGTCTATATCAAAGTGCTTTGTTCTTTCATGAAAAATAGGATGTGCTGCTATTTGTATAGCAGCTTTACTATCACAAAACAGCTGAACAGGCAGCTTAACTTCTACTCCCAACTCTTTGAACAACCCTTTCAGCCAAACTATCTCAGCTACTGTGGTGGCCATACTTCTGAACTCTGCTTCTGCAGAACTTCTTGACACTGTGTTTTGTTTCTTTGCTTTCCAAGACACCAAAGCACTTCCCAGCTTGACTATGTAACCAGTCACTGACTTCCTGGACTCTATACATGCTCCCCAATCTGAGTCACAGTAAGCCACAAGTTCAGATACTTTGTTGCTTGGCATGAACAGACCAAGACCTGCTGTACCTTTTATGTATCTCACCACTCTAAGTGCTGCTTCCATATGAGATGTTTTTGGTGAGTGCATGTATTGACTAAGTACCTGAACTACAAAGGCAATATCAGGCCTAGTCATAGTCAAGTATAATAACCTACCTATCAATCTTTGATATTTTCCATAATCATCAAGAACTATATCTTCTGTATTTGTTCCTGTGCATTCATCAAACACAGTTGATGTCAACTTGTGATTGAACTCTAAAGGAGTGGAGGCAGGTTTACACCCTGCTAATCCAAGTTCAGATACAAGTCCAAGTGCATACTTTCTCTGATTC
>JAJOOS010080482.1:0-25636 GCA_029582725.1 Solanum chiquidenum | reverse complement strand
AAATAGATTCTATAAGACAAACAAATCAATTCAGATCCGGGAGCATAATTATAACCATGAGTTTTAACATTTAAAGTTAAAGCATCCAAAATATTAGCGTCAGTCAAGGACAACTGCAAATTTGGTTGAGCATTAAAATAAACTGGACCATAGGCCACCGTAGATTCTATCGAACCCATCAAAGATTGTCGAAAATTTAAATTTCTCGCATCTCGAAGAGCAGCTAGGAAAGTCTCTGGTAACCCTTTAAGAGTTAAGGGTTTAAAAGCAATTTGTACCATACCAATATGCAAGAATTTATATTGAGATTTATATAATTCAATATCACGTTTATTTAATAAACGAATAGTTTGTTCAGACGAGTTTAACGCCAAAGATTGTTCGGTTGTTTTAATCAACTGTTTATTAGAGATTTTATCAAACCAACCATAATCATAAATAGTTTTTATATTCACTTTCGGAATAGTCCATTTGTTTAACAAATCAAGGTTTTGAGGTATATCTACCTCTTCTAATCGAGAACTCTTAACATCTCCTTGTTCCATAAAAAGAGAAATATTATCCATGCCGAAATATTTTGCTTCCATTTAAAAGTGATTTTAATAATTTGTTATTTTCAAAAATGTTTCTTTCCTCAAAATAAGTAAATAGGGTTTTAAATACTTTTTAAAAATAAATTATATTTGGAAACACACACGAAAAGGAATAAGTAAATGAAAATAATAATTGTGTGTAGTAGTAAGTATATATAAAAAGAAGGGAAAATGGTCAAATATGCCCCTAAACTATTTGAAAAGGTCTAGATATACCCCCGTTTAAAGTTTGGCTCACTCGTGCCCTCGCCGTCCAACTTTTGGTCTAGATATGCCCTTATGGGCGTTAGTTGGCCAGCTGGAAATATCCAACTCATTTTATATTTCTTTAAATGCCAAATGGAATTGCCACGTGACATTTATATTAAAGGAAAGAGAGTCAAATACACCCCTAAACTATTTGAAAAGGTCTAGATATACCTCCCTTTTAAATAAACTACCCGACCCGTTTTCAACAAATTTTTTAAATTTTTTATTTTTTTCGGTAAATCCCGAAAATGAGTAATTGACTAATAAAAAATAGGAAAAATATGAAAAAAATATAAAATTAACGCCAAATATTCACAAATAAATATAGTAACCTTAAATTCAACAATTTCAACAATTTTTTTTCCCGATAAATCCTGAAAATGAGTAATTGATTAATAAAAAAAATATGAAAATGACTTTATGCTGAATTTTTAGGTTATATTTTTCATATTTTTTATTAATCAATTACTCATTTTCGGGATTTATCGAAAAAATAAAAATTTAAAAAAATTGTTGAATTTAAGGTTACTATATTTATTTGTGAATTTTTGGCGTTAATTTTTTTTTTTTTTTCATATTTCTTATTAGTCAATTACTCATTTTCGAGATTTACCGAAAAAAATAAAAAATTTTAAAATTTTTGTTGAAAACGGGTCGGGTAGTTTATTTAAAAGGGGGTATATCTAGACCTTTTCGAATAGTTTAGGGGTATATTTGAGTTTTTTCTCTTTAATATAAATGTCACGTGGTAATGTAAAAATGACGTGACAATTCCATTTGACATTTATTTTAAATGTAAAATGAGTTGGATATTTACAGCTGGCCAACTAACGCCCATAAGGGCATATCTAGACCAAAAGTTGGACGACGAGGGCACGAGTGAGCCAAACTTTAAACGGGGTATATCTAGACCTTTTCGAATAGTTTAGAAGCATATTTGACCATTTTCCCTAAAAAGAACAAAGTAGGGAGTGAACTATAATATAATATAATAATAATAATAATAATAATAATAAAATAAGAACAGGGTAATAAATTTGAGCGGATGCAAAAGTTGAATGAATTGTGGCATAATTAGTGGGTTGAGATCCGCATACGTTCCGCGCTCTCTCTCTCTCTTATCTCGCCAAAATATAAAAAATAAAAGAGAGAAATAAAATATAAATAAATAAAAAAATCCTTTTCCTCTCTTCTTTCCCTCTCTTCTCTCTCTTTTTTTCTTTTTGTCCCTTATCAACAACACAAACACAAAAACACTCTCTTCCTTTATTCTCTATCTGATTCTCCATTCAAGAATCACCACAAGAAGAAGAAACCAGGCAAAAAGGAAGAAGAAGCAAACGTTTTGTTCAATTTTTATTATTTTTAATTGATTTTTTTTGAGTTTGTGAAACCCTAACCCTAGTTTTTTTAAAGGTCGTGCCGTGGGGTTTGGTGCAGTTTTGGGTGATTTTAGGATCTTTATTTAATTCTTCTTTCCTTTCTAAGACAGGATTTTTTTGGTTTGATTTTGGTGGTTGTGGGTTTTGTTTGATTTTGTGTGTGGACGTGTGATGCAAATTAGGAGGAAAAAAATAGAGGGTAGAATTGATGCCGCCAGAGCCATTGCCTTGGGATCGGAAGGACTTCTTCAAGGAGAGGAAGCACGATCGGTGGAGGGAGCCTACACCGCACCACCACTACACTTCTTCTCGATGGAATCCTGATTATCGTTCTAGAGGCACTTCTGGTGAGTTTTTATGCTGCCCTTGATCTAGGGTTTTTCAAATTATCGTTATGTAGGAAATGGGTCGATCTAGAAATTTGTGGGTCTTATGATTTCTGGGTTGAAGGTAACTTTACTAAAATTAGAATTTTATTGCTTCATGCTTGGATCTGTAGTCTTTCAGTTCTTGGGTTTCAGTTAATATGGTATATGACCCAGGGAGACATAGCTTGTATCTAGGGCTGATCTGGTTCCTAAAGTTCTTGATTTTTCTTCGTATATGTATTCAGATCTGTGATTGTCTTGTTTTATCTGTCAGTTTATGGTTTGTCCGAAGTTTGAAGCTCATGTGAAGTCCATTTTTCTTCTAAATTCCCTCTTTATTTTATTTGTATCTGTTGATTTTTTCCCTGCTTTTTTTACCTAATTTTATTGGGGATTGAATTTTTTTCTGCTGAAGGTCATGGTGGTAAGCAGGGTAGTTATCACATGTGTCCTGAAGAACCCGGACATGGTTTCATGCCTTCTCGTTCGAATGATAAGATTGTTGAAGATGAGAGCAGTCGGCCATCTCGCGGAGATGGTGGGAAGTATGTAAGAAATAGCAGGGAAAATAGGTCCTTTGGTCAGAGGGACTGGAGAGGTGGTCACTCTTGGGAAGCTGCATCCCCCAGTGGTTCTGCAAGACAGAACGATGCTACAAATGATCAGAGGTCAATGGATGTTGCAGTGCCTCACAGTCTTTCCCATCCTCATTCTGAGCATGTTAACACATGTGATCAATCTCACTCTAGAGAGCAGCACAATAAGAGTGGTAGTATTAACGGAACAGCAAGCGCGGGGCAAAGATTTGAGAGGGAGAGCTCGCTGGGGTCAACAGAATGGAGGCCATTGAAATGGACTCGGTCTGGAAGCTTATCGTCAAGGGGATCATTAAGTCATTCTGGTAGCTCGAAAAGCATGGGAGTGGATTCTAATGAGACAAAGCCTGAGTTGCAGCTTGGAAACTCAAAAGCTGTTCAATCTCTTACAGGGGATGCAACTGCTTGTGTAACTTCTGCTGCCCCCTCTGAAGAGACAACTTCCAGGAAGAAACCGCGCCTGGGTTGGGGAGAAGGACTGGCTAAGTATGAGAAGAAGAAAGTTGAAGGTCCTGAGGATAATGCTGTAAAGGTGGGAGCTTCTATATCCGGTGATAGTGCGGAACCTGGTCATTCTCAGCCGTTGAACCTGGCAGATAGAAGCCCAAGAGTAGCTGTTTTTCCAGATTGTCCCTCTCCTGCCACACCTTCGTCAGTTGCTTGTAGTTCTTCACCAGGTATTATTCTCAAGTAATTCTTTATTTTAATGTTGTGAAATTAGGTGCACAGTGTGTGGATTAAATGAATGCCAAATGAACAAATAAGAGGCTGAGAAAAGAAAACTAGAGAATATGCAGAAGAATGCTGGAAAAGACGGGATCTAAGTAGTTGTTTGTGTTAAAGAGTCTAAACTGTCAGGAACTGTTCTTTGACATTCTTTTGGGTCTGTGTTTCACTGCTCTAGCAACAGCGACAATTTTTTTGGCCTTATAGCTTGTTTGGCCAGGTTTTTGGGAGGCCAAAAGTACTTATTCTTAAAAAGTGAGATGTTTGGTCAAATTTTTGAGAGAAAGAAGTGCTTCTGGCGAGTAGCATAAGCTGCTTTTTAGAAGCTAAAAAATTAGCTTTTCCCCAAAAGGACTCTTTTTGTAGAACACTTTTGAGAAACATACACTTAGACTCACTTTTAAAAAGCTTGGCCAAACACTAATTGTTGTTCAAAAGTGCCTGTCAAATTTATGTGGCAAAATACAAACTGCTTCTCACCAAAAGTACTTTTTGAAGAACACTTCTCTAAATAGATTTTAGAAGTTTGACCAAACATGCTATTAATTTGAATGTTAAAAAAATTAATATATGGAAAATGCGTATGTAGTTTAATGCAAGTGTAATATCCTTATTTTCAAATTTTAATTATTGGGTGAGGATCCTGGATTTCTTATTTGATTCAAATCGTCGAACTACCGAGAAATCCGTCTGAGACCCTCCCTTTGGACCAATCACAACCTTCTAAACTATGTGGATAATGGGCCCACCACCCCTTCACCGTTCTCCACTTAAATACCGGGCTTCGCTTTGCATGGTGTGGGGCTTGAACCTGCGACCTGAGCCAAAAATCCTCCACCTTTTGCCACTTGAGCTAGGCCTTGGGGGTAATCGAACTTCGGTATTTGCAGGCATAATATGTAACACAACCTTTACCTTTAGGATACACTAATTACAAGTTTCACAAAATTTTCCAGTTACTGAAATGTTATATTTATAGTTCTTGATATACTCTTTTTGAGTAAAATTTGATATGCTCTTATTCAACAAATTCCAGTATCTAGTGATTGACACTCTTAAGCTCTATCTGTTCTTTTTGGCTTCTTTGCTGATCCAACACATGAAGTGACTCACTAGCTTATATAACATTTTCTTTTAGTAGGGGAGCATATATTTTGCATCTTCGCTGCTGCATATCCCTGTCTTGGAAGTTTTTTTATTCTCAATGTGGAGCTTTCGAGTGCTTCAATTGTTCAAAAAAGAGATAAAGCTCTTATTGCTCCCATCTGTTGTGGTTTCCCAAAGGACCAAAACATGTCTATGTTTCTTATTTATAGTGTGGTTTTGTAGCAGAATCCTAGGGATCTCCTTCCATTGACAGTATTGAGTAAAGAAAATTCATATGCTCTTCATCTTGTCCATAGTCATAGCATTGGTTTTTATTTCTCGCTGTCCTTTCTTTTCCTTTTTAGTTGGTTGATCTGAAATTATGGGTTTGCAGTTGAACACCCAGAGAGCTAGACAATTAAGCCTTTTAGGTATAAGAGATTAAGAAAAGAAAAAAAATTATTCACAATTTGTTTCTGCTTGGCTCAGAGGATTAGTATCTAATTCACAGTCTTTGCCCATGCTTGATAATAACAGGTCTTGAGGATAAACAACTAGTCAAGGCAACAAACATTGATCAGGATGTTGGTAATTTATGTGGCTCACCCAGTGTTGTCTCCCAGTATTACTCTGAGGGATCAGGTTTTAACTTAGAGAATTGGGATCTTGCTCAAATTTCCAATTTGAACTCTTCAATCAATGAATTGCTACAATCAGAGGACCCAAATTCTGTGGACTCTGGTTTTATGAGATCAACTGCAGTTAACAAGTTGATAGTGTGGAAGAGTGATATTACTAAGGCCCTGGAAAAAACTGAAGTTGAGATTGATTCACTTGAGAATGAACTGAAGACATTGATCTCTGGACCTGAAAATAACCAGCTTGTTCCATCTGCTTCCTGTTCTCCACCAAAAGATTGCTATGCAAATTCTCATGAAGATCAAGGCGCTACTTCTAATACAGCTTCTAGACCTGCTCCTTTGCTAGTTGATATACCGGATGATTCGATGGGAGAGGAAGAGGCTAATATACATGGTAATGAGCCGACCGAGGTGAAAGTAGAGGACATTGATAGCCCTGGTAGTGCAACTTCAAAGTTTGTTCAATTGCCCTCGGAGAAAAGTGTGGAACCTGTTAATGCCATGAGACATGGTGGAATGTTGATTTCAGATGACAGTAAGTCTAGAAGATTGAATGTCAACATGTGCAGTTTTACTGAGGAGAAGGCTAAGTCTAGAAGTTCAGATGTAAAGCTATGCAACTTCAACGAGGAAAAAGCAAGGGACACTATTGCTTGCTGGGAGAGCTCCCAGCCAACTGCAAATTATTCTCATTCCGCTTCTAATGGCAGTTCGAATTATGGAAAAGATGCTTTATATAATTTGATAATAGCTGCCAACAAAGATTCTGCAGAAAGAGCATTTGAAGTATTAAAGAACCTACTGCCTGCCAGCAAATGCAGTTTTGATTTTTCAAGAGCAGTCGGAGGCTCTTCGTTGCAAATTGATCCTGCGGTTAAGGAAAGATTTGTAAAGAGGAAGCAGTTTCAACAGTTCAAAGAAAAGATAATTGCCTTAAAGTTTAGGGTACATCAGCATCTTTGGAAGGAAGATATTCGCATGCTTTCCGTTAGGAAGTTTCGTGCGAAGTCTCAGAAAAAGTTTGACTTCAGTCTGCGCCCTGTGCAGATAGGACATCAAAAACACCGTTCCACAATTCGTTCACGATTTTCTGCTACTGGTAAGTTATTTCCTTTTATCTTCTCTGTACCATTAACCCTTTGTGCTCCTTTTCCCTCTCTTTATATAGCCCTTATATGTTACGAGTGCGTATTTTTAGGTGGAAGCATTATTGTTATATAGATTTAAATTCTGAAATACCGAAGTGGAAGAATTGTCAAAAAAAATATCTGAATTTTTGGTCTTTTGCTGTACCCTTACTCCCTTCTTACCTCAAGTTGGTATTACTATCCATTGAGTTGAATTTTGTGTTTGTGCTGTTTTTATTCAAGGTTTGGGTGCAGTATTCAACATTGTGATCCAAAGTTAAGGAGTAGTTAGGTGAATCAAAGTTAAGCTCTATAAGTCTTGATGATTTGGAGCGAAGTGAACTCAATTTGTTGTTCATAGCCTGGGAGTAGTCAGACATAGTTATAGCTCATACTAACCAAGAGCGGAGGTAGAGGAAGAGAGTTTCGTGCTCTGGTCCTTTTTTGTAAATGTCATGGTATTGTCCTCATGAGTTGAACTCTATTTTTAAAATCTAGATTGAGTTTCTGCTTCAAGTTTCAGTCTCCCGTGCATGTGCCAGCATTGTAGAAAGAATTGCTGTTCAATTTGGTAACTTCAAAATTATGTGACGGCTGTTTTATACTTTTTTTGATGGTTCATGTAGTCTAGCTTTAATTAAAAATTATTGTTGCCCAACTTTTGCTGTAAGGCCCTCTCTACTGAGAGGGAAGTTCTCCCCCTTTTTTCCTTCTGAAAACTTGTTTTGTTATTCTAGTTCAGTAATTATACCCATTTGCTTTTCAGTTGGTTTATTAAGTTCTATTACAACAAAAACTGTCACCATTCTAAACAAGTTGGTTGGCTATATGAATCTAACCACGGACCATATTCCCCATTTAAATTCATCTCAGGCAGAAAACATATAGAGTAAAAGTGAAAAGTACTGGAAGTTCTTTATATGTCCGACTGGCATAAGACTACCTAATACCCAAGTTAAATGTATCCCCCCTCCCCCCCGAGAGTTCTGTTGCTTCTAGTATGCCGACTGCTGCATGACTAATTAGAAATCTCTATTGGGAGGGGACCTTAACCTCATGCTTTTTGTTTTTTAGGTTGGTCATTATGCCAGTTATCTTTTTGACAGCTTTTTGAGTTGTCTCAGTTTTGTTGACTGTTGCATGACTAATTTATGGTATCCAAGTTGGATTGTGTTGGACACAACTTTCTTTAATTTGAATTTATTTCACCTTCTCTTAAATCAGCAATAATCCTACTTTTAATCATGTCTGATATAAGCGAGGTTACTTCTCAAATTTGATTGTGGACGCTTGCAATAAATTTCAGAAGGACGAGAATGGCGTGTACTAGATGGCGCTTTTGATCCTTTTGTTTGTAATTTAGTTATCTGCAGTCCCCGTGTCCTTTTTTTACTTGGGTTTGATGCACTTGAGCTGAGGGTCTTTCAGAAACAACCTCTCTACCCCCTCGAGGTAGTGGTAAAGGTTTGCGTACACTCTACCCTCCCTAGACCCCACTTAGTGGGTTTTCACTGGGTATATTGTTGTTGGCGTAGTCCCCCTTCCTGTTTTTTTTTTTGGTATTCTTAAAAATGTTTTAGGGGAAGGTCAGTAGTATTTAAGTAAAAGGATTGTAAGATGTTTGTATGTGTTTGTGATTATTTACAAGTTTGTTTCTAATTAAACTAGCACTTTAATTATTGGGGTTGGCTGACTGGTTGGGGCATTGAAGTGATGACAACATGCATAGATAGCAATTTGTTTGTGATTATTTGTAAGTTGTTTGTTTCTAATTGAACTAGTGCTTTAATCTTGGTCCCAAGGGGGGATGACTGGGGTTGGCTGACTGGTTGGGGCATAAAAGTGACGACACCATGCATAGAAGTAACAACCTAACAAACCCAGTTTTAAATCCCAAATAATAACATGGGAGATCCCATATGCACCCGGCTCGGATACCCTTCATTCAAAATAATTGCTACTTCTGTAATATCTGCTTCTGAAGTCTGTATTATATGTGTGGAGCTGTTTTCTTCTTTGGCTTTAGCATGCCTAGTGTCTTCATTTGCCTTCATGTTGTCTTCTTTGCAATACTGATTTGAAAAAATGTTTTTTGCCAATGCAGTTGGAAGCTTAAGTCTGGTACCGTCATCTGAAATATTGAACTTTGCAAGCAGGCTACTCTCAGAACTTGGGGCAAAGGTCTACAGGAACACATTAAGGATGCCGGCTTTAATTTTAGATCAGAAGGAGAGGACAATGTCAAGGTTCATTTCAAAGAACAGTCTGGTGGCAGATCCCTGTGCTGTCGAGGAAGAAAGGGGTCTGATCAATCCGTGGACCCCTGAGGAGAGAGAAATCTTTATTGACAAGCTTGCTACCTTTAGGAAAGACTTCAGGAAGATAGCTTCTTTTCTTGATCACAAAACAACTGCTGACTGCATTGAGTTCTATTACAAGAATCACAAATCAGATTGTTTTGAGAGAACAAGGAGGAAACCAGATTACTCTAAACAAGCAAAAGTTTGTTCTGCAAATACCTACCTTGTTGCTTCTTCTGGGAAAAGATGGAACCGTGAAGCTAATTCTATTTCTCTCGATATCTTAGGTGCTGCATCAGCAATTGCAGCTAATGTGGATGATAGTATTGAAATTCAGCCAAAGGGTATGTCAAAGTACAGTGTTCGAATGGTCAATGAGTACAAGACGTACAGACTCAATGAGTTGGAGAGGTCAAACAGTCTTGATGTATGTCATAGTGAAAGAGAAACAGTGGCTGCTGATGTTTTGGCTGGTATCTGTGGATCCTTATCATCAGAAGCTATGAGTTCTTGCATTACGAGTTCAGTTGATCCTGGTGAAGGGAACCAGGAATGGAAGCACCTGAAAGTGGGTTTGTCGACCAGATTGCCCCGGACTCCTGAGGTTACCCAGAGTGTTGATGATGAAACCTGTTCAGATGAGAGCTGTGGGGAGATGGATCCCACTGATTGGACAGATGAAGAGAAATCAACCTTCGTCCAAGCTGTGTCAGCTTATGGAAAGGATTTTGTTATGGTCTCAAGATGTGTTGGAACGAGATCCCGTGATCAGTGCAAGATCTTCTTTAGCAAGGCTAAGAAGTGTCTTGGATTAGATAAGATTCTTCCTGGATCTGGCAATTTGGAGAGGCTTGATGTTAATGGTGGAAGTGATCCTGATGCTTGTGTTATGGAGACTAAGCTGTTGTGTAATGAAAAATCAAGTTTGATGTTGGAAAATGTATCTGATTTATGTATGGATGCAGGGATTTTAAAGCCTGATTTGACCAGTTCTGATGACAAAGACGAGGCTGGAGAACTGGATTCTGTAGATACTGAACTTGTGTCTAAGAATTCAGTTCAGGTAAACTGTCATGTAGATAAGCAAGAGGTGGAGTTTAACAGGGACTGTGAGATTCAGATTGGTGTTTGTATTGGAAGTGGTCAAGGGGATGAGAATATGGTTACAGTTTCTCGGGAAGGTGTTGAAATTGATGGAGATGCCTCAGAGATTGGCCTGCCTTACATACCGTGTGAAGTTTCTGCCAAGCATTTAGGGGAAGAAATCAGGGGAGTAGTTTCTTCGCCTGAACATGATTTGAAAAATAGAAAAGCAGAAATGACTGAAGTAAGTAGGTCAAACTGCTCTTTGGAAGACAGAAAGCCCAATGTGGTGTTGTTTGGGAATAATTCTAGTCTTGCTGGTGCTAGGGGAGGGGGATTATGTCTTCTTAATGGATCCCGGAATATGACTCAGTTAGAATCTGATTCTGAGTGTAAGCTAGATGTGAATTACTTGGAAAGCAATATTTCATTTCAGAGGAAACAGATGCCTGAAGCTTCTAATGCTGATAAATTATCAGTGCTGGAACTTGAGAATGTTGGTGATAAGCAGTGTGAGAATGCTGCTCAGTCAGCTGAGCAGCCCTTGTTGTGCACTTCACGGTTAGCCCAGGTTGAATCCTGCCAGATTCTTGGCAGCTATTTATTGGGAGAGTCTGCTCTCACGGAGAATGGAGATCTGGGCTGCAGAGCATCAGTTGCATTGCAAGAAATCCAGAAGGTGGGTAGGAATCTACAATTCGATACATTTTCTACAACTGGTTGCTTTCTCCAGAAGTGCAATGGTACAAATCGCGGTGGTTGTTCTGTTTCTGATCTGATTCCCAACCGAGAACAGACAGGAAGTAGTTCATCAATTGTGGAGAAACCTTGTAGGAATGGCGATGTGAAATTGTTCGGACAGATTCTCAGTAAACCATGCCCCAAGGCAAATCCCAGTTCTAATGCAGAGCGGAGTGATGGTAGCAATCAGAAGTTGAAAGTTGATAGCGATTCCTTTAGTGCAAGTCATAGTTTAGAAGGCAATTCAGCCACTGCAAAATTCGAGAGAAATAACTTCCTGGGTTCTGAGAATCATCCAGTGAGGAGTTTTGGTTTTTGGGATGGGAATAGAATACAGACGGGGTTTTCTTCGTTGCCCGATTCTGCTATCCTGCTGGCTAAATATCCTGCGGCATTTGGTAATTATGCGATATCTTCCACCAAAATGGAGCAGCCTAGTTTGCATGGGGTTGTGAAGACCGCTGAGCGGAATCTGAACAGCCCCCCTGTGTTTGCAGCAAGAGATTCAAGTAGCAACAATGGAGTAGCAGGATCAGATTATCAAGTGTACAGAAATCGAGATGTGCAGCCTTTTACAATAGAGATGAAACAGAGGCAAGACGCTGTGTTCTCTGAGATGCAAAGAAGAAATGGGTTTGATGTTGTGGCTGGTATGCAGCAACAAGCAAGGGGGGTGGTTGTTGGAAGAGGAGGGATTTTGCAGTGCACTGGTGTTGTATCAGATCCGGTGGCTGCCATAAAAATGCATTATGCGAAAGCTGAACAATTTAGTGGGCAGGCGGGAAGCATCATCAGAGAGGATGATTCTTGGAGAAGTAAAGGGGATGTGAGCAGGTAGTTGATTGGAAAGGAGGCCAGAGTGTGGTCTCCCTGTGGCAAGTGTCTTTTTGCCACAATGTACAATAGTTTTTGTAAGTTTAATCCAGGAAACCATAGGGCAGTAGACTAGACGGTTACAGTTGTTACCGTCTTTTTGGTTACAGAATTCTAGGGTCTGTAATATTTGCCAGTAGTAGCTTTGTATTTGTTGTATTTGATGGGGAATACAGCAATAAATTATCAAGAGTTTGGTAGGTGGAAGAAGTTAAGAGTAGCATTTCGCATTTTTGATGTTCCAATTTTTCCCCTTGCCCTCTTGTTTTGTTATTATTGTCGAGTGGCGTTGTGAAAAATTGTTATTCACATCTGGGCTCTAAAGAGAAATTATTTTTAAAAATAATAATAAGAGGAAGGCCTCTTTTTCCAAGCCAGGTCCCACCTCACCTATTAGAGTGATAATCGTTCTCACAGAATATCTGCCTTCAGCATGTGCTGTAAAGATTCCACTTTTCTTTCTTGTTTTTTCCCCTTCTTTTGACCAATAAAAAGATATAAAACGTGCAGGTTATAAGTTGGGAGATATTGTAGCTGGAGTTTGGCTACTTCTTGTCGTGTTTGAAGGATTGCAGAATCCATCTCTCGTCTAATTTTCATAATCTGAAAGATGAAGTAGTTTACTTTGAATTGAGACGTCTGCCTTGTTTAATTCAATTGTCAAACATGATCATCTCTCACACTGTATATTAGCCAAATCTGAAGCATTGTCAATCCGTGATTGATGAGTAGATGCTTAAGTAGAGTAGGTCCGTTAGGCCGACGTGACCTAACTTGTGATTTAACAGGATTGGATTAAGATTTTTGGGGCCCATTTAAGATTTTTTTTTAAAGACCGGCCCATTTGAGCCTGCTAGTCTGTGGGGGCTTTAGCAATATGGGTTGGGCCGGCCTATGGGCTAAATAAAAAAATAAGTAAAAGTTACATAAATCTCGTAATGTTAAGAGCTAATTACATCTTATTCATATTTTATTTAATTTATTAAAATCCAATCCAATAAAATATAATAGATATTTATTGGTTTTGGTTTGATTTGGTTCGGTTATTGAGTTATTAACCATACAAAAAAATAAAAGAAATAATTCATTCAAAGGGAAAAAAAGAACAATTCATTCAAGAAGCAAAATAGTTAAAATGTCGGACATTACAAAACAAACTTTCGATCACTAAATTTAATATGAATCAAACTTCAAAATTTACCACTTTGGCCTAGACAAGGATGAGATAGCCACATTCCTAATCCCACCATAGACACACATATACATGAAATCAAAATGATAAATGCTTTCGTCTTACACATTTTTACTTTCATAAATAAATTTTGATGAAAGCATTATGTTGGGAAGAGTTTTGAGAATAATGCTACGCTGTTACCTCATCTATATCCATCACACCACTTACTAGTGCCTGATATATCTTGCAAATCTTCCTCATTGTATTGCACTTTGAGTTGGTGTATCTGTACAAGTAAAATTCAACCATCAATGACAAAATTTCTTACAAGACAAAATATGTGTTAATTATAGCAGAAAAGTACAGGAAAGAGCACAACTTTCAAGAAGTAAATTGGTTTGTTTGGGAGTTTGTCTGGTGGACCTGTGAGGATGTTAAGGCAAAGCAAGATGATGATCCAACCTTGATTCAATTGAAGGAAGCAATCATTAGGAAGACTTTTAGGCTTTCTCCAAAGGGGATATGGTATGCTTAGTTACCAGAAACATTTGTGTCCTAGATATCGATGGATTGAGGCAGAAGATTCTATCTTGGTATTCGATTCATCCAGGGGCCACTAAGATGTACCGTAACCTACGACAAGTCTAATGGTGAAATGGTATGAAGAAGTATATTGCAAAATTTGTGGCTAAGTGCCCAAATTGCCAACAGTTAAGGTTGAACATAAAAAATCAAGATGTATGACTCAGGAAATCAACATTCCTACTTGGAAGTGAGAGGATTTGACTATAAACTTTACCATATGTTTGCCTAGCACGCGTCAATAATATGATTCGATATGGGTGGTCGTAGACCGGATGACTAAGTCAGAACACTTCTTGCCAGCTAAGACATTGTCACGCCCTGAGCCTATACCCTGAACATGGCCGGTACTCGCAAACCATTTATGATCCCCAAGCAAACCCTTGGCCTGACTGAATACTTAGCAGAAGACTAACTCAAGCATACAAAATTTTGAATCTTAAGAACATTTAAAACAATTAGCTGGATCTTAAAAGTGTCTAAAAATATTGAATATAAATGTTAAAAGTTTAACAAAATATTTGAAACTGAATACTAAGAGACTCTCTAAATTTGCCTATCTATGAAGCCTCTATTGTCTAAGGATAGGTGTCGAAACAAGACACACGCCAAACCTTAAAATGCTACTACTACTAAAGCGATAAAACTGGAGTCCTCCGAAAGCAAAGAGGCCTCACCAAAAGATGACGAGTGGATGGTGTGATCTCAGCGAAGCGATTGTTGATGATCCTGAAAACGTGTATCTGCATCATAAAATGATGCAATATTGAATGACGTCAGTACATAGAATGTACGGTATGTAATAAAGCTGAATGAAACTGATAACTGATCTGAAGGACTTAAAGTAACTTAACTGAAGTAAAACATGCACGTGAAGTAAAATCATTTAAGCTTTACACTATAAGATGCAATGATAGCAAATACTGAAATATAAATATTTTACTTTATTAGGGAATTTCTCTAATAGACAACTATCACTATGAGCCTTGTGATGATAAAACGTCTTATCCACGTTGTCAGAGCCGCCCCATACTTTGTCGGAGTATAGAACACAACTTTAACTTATGGATCTACTAAAAGCCTTCTAGAGGCAGATGATGAGTCATCCGTCTTGCGGTACGATCCTATCTATGCTAGCTACGTAGGTTATAGAGTTTGAGTTATCTTAACTCTTACCCAAATCGGTGCTCAATACTATTGAAAAATATATACTCTAATGCTCATATAAATAATCACTGAGTTGAGTTAATACTCAAAAGATCCTCTTTATATGGTTAACTGAACTTTACTTTATCTATCTCAAATGCTTTTGAAAACTCATTATGCTTTTGTGGAAATAGTGCTTTCTTACTTAATGCAAAATAATACCTTTGGGATCATTAAAGTTCCCTTAAAACTCTTCTCAACATAATGCTTTAATGTTACTCTTGGACTCTCTTTAAATTCCAAAATCAATGCAAGGAAAATAATTTCACAAATGCTTTCAACAAAATCTCATCAACTAGGGTTCATGTGAAAATATAAGCATGAATAACAATCAAGGATCTCTATGTATAAAATATTATAATCTCATAATTAAGAAATCAGAGTTGGATTAATAACACAATTCGAATTCAGAATTTCCTGGGACTTCAGGAAGAATATTTGATTAAACTCTTACTGACTGAATTTAGATGTAGTGTGTGAGAAAAAACTTAGTCCAACACTATGAATAGCCTTACATACTTGCAAGAACGAATTTCTTAAGGAAATTTGAAGAACTTGAAGAAACGCTTGAAAACCCTAGCTTTCTCCTCATGAATTTTTGCTTCAAGTCTTAGAAGTGTGTATGATAGTGTTAGGGTCAAACTAAATAATAAGAACCTTAATGAGGAGTAAAAACATTGGGGTTTAGACTTAGAAGGGGTAAGAAAAGACTAAACTAACCCGATTTAAAACTGTTGGATCGACTCTACGAGCACCATGTACGATCCATACAAACTTCTTCGGACCGTACTGGTCAACCGTAGGTAGAGTACTGGAGACCAACTTCTGAGTCACTTTCTACGGACCCCTTCATATGGGTCGTGGAACCTTCTATAACACGTAGAACCCTGGTGCAAAAATCATATAAGTTCATAACACTTTCCACGAACGGACAACTACGGTCCATAGGTCCTACGGGCCATACTGCTAACCATAGAAAAATATACTGGGCTCAACTTTCTACTGACTACGAGCTAATAACTACGGTCATACAAGCCATCCATAAAATCTCAAGATGTGGAAATTTCACTAAGTTTGGAAACCGTTCTACGAGCCTCCTCTACAGACCATACATCCTCTTACGGTCCGTCCTATTGATACATAGAAAATTATATGGGACATAATATTTTTCAACTTCCAGGATTCAACCCACGATTGGTTCCTATGGCCCATACAACCTTCTATGGTCCATATATGGGCTCGTGGAATCAATGCATTGACAACCTTCTTCACTTTTCAACTTCCACTCGAGTTTCCATATATGGGGTGTTACATACCTCTTATTCAACCGAGGATTATTCTAGACTTTACATCCGGGAGTTTGTGAAATTGCATAGGGTTCCCTTATCTATCATCTCAAATAGGGGTACTCAATTCACTTCTCAGTTTTGGAAATTGTTTCAAAAATGTCTTGGCACTCAGGTTAAGCTTAGCACAACATTTCACCCACAAACATATAGTCAGGTCAAACGTATTATTTAGATTTTGGAGGATATGTGGAGATTTTTCATGATCGACTTCAAAGATAATTGAAATAATCTCTTGCCTCTAATTGAATTTTCTTATCATAACAGTTACCTCTCCAGTATTCAGATGACTCCATTTGAGGAGCTTTATGGTAGGATGTATAGATCTACTATAGGGTGGTTTGAGGTTGGTTAGGTGTCTTTTATAGGTCCTGAATCAGTTAATGGGGCTATGAAAAAAGTTCAACTTATTAAGGATAGGTTGAGAACGACTTAGAGTAGATAGAAATCACATGCAAATGTGAGGTGAAGATAGCTTGAATTTGTGTTTAATGATTAGGTATATCTAAAAAATTTACCTATGAAAGTGGTGATGAGATTTGGTAAGAAAGGAAAATCTAGTCCCGGCGATGTAGGTCCTTACCAGATTGTGAGACATTTTTGTAATGTGACCTATGAGTTAGATTTACCTGCATAGTTGACATCAGTGCATCCAGTGTTTCATGTGTCCCTATTAAAGAGGTGTATGAGTGATCTGACATCAGTTGTGCCCTTATAGAGTGTTGGTGTGAAGGATAGTCTCTCTTACGAAATGGTCCTAGTCGAGATTCTCGACTGTTAGGTTCGTAAGTTGAGGAATAAGAAATTATCTTCAATGAAAGTCCTTTGGAGGAATCAGTTAGTTGAGGGAGCTACTTGAGAAGCAGAAACAGATATGATGGCCAAGTACCTTCACATTTTCCCTCTAGTTCAGTTCCAACATGAAGGATTTTAGGTCTCTATTGAGACAATTCTCCATTCGATTTTTGGTCTACTTTGTTTCTTTTTAACACCTTTAGTTGTTCTATTATATAATACTCCCTCCGTTTCACAAAGAATGACCTAGTTTGACTTGACACGGAGTTTAAGAAAATAAAGAAGACTTTTGAATCTTATGGTCCTAAATTAAAGTTATGTCAAATGTACAAAATTTTCCTTTAATCTTGTGGCCTTAAACATGCCATGTGGAAAGCTGAAATTAAAATGTTACCAAAAAAAGAAAGAGGTCATTCTTTTTTAAACAAACTAAAAAGGAAAGGAGGTTATTCTTTTTTAAACGGAGGGAGTATATGAAATAGCATATTTGGAGGTCTACGTAGAATATATAACCAAATGCTTGAGATAGTTGCACCGTCTGTTGTGATTATTTGCAACTTTTTCTAATGTTGCATATCCATCTTAACATTCATATTTTTACGATACTCATCTTACGGATATGTTAGATTTAAGAGATCCTACATTCACTCAGATATGGCATTGTTGGTCTCACAGTTGTCTACTATATACAAACACAGACACACACACACACACATATATATATATATATTGGTCTCACTGGATATAGACAATTTGATGTGACACCTCTCTATCGCCAAGATTCCTATATATTTTCCTCCTTCTCCTCCTCCTTCTTAACGTTAATCAATTTCTGAATTTCACGTTATACATATACTTCTATTAACATGAATTTTGTCGGTCTGATATTACATATGCACCGGCATCATCGTCATGACTCATAATTAGTTCATAATATCAACAGAGTTTGCCAAACTTTGCACTAGCAAAATTGATCACATTATCACATAATTCTATTCTGTCCAGAGAGAGATCGAGAGAGAGGTCATGCAATAAATATCTCCTCAAAATAAAAGATTTTTTGAAAGAATGTTGGCACAATAATTCTTCATACAAGGAGATATATGTTGAGAAAAAAATTCATTTGATTGAAAAGTGATGAGTGTTCAAGGGCAAGAAGAGTTATATGGAGAAAGAATCAATCAATTTATGGAATTCATATCAAATTAGGAGGAGAATAAGGAAGAATTATTTGGAGAAAAAAAAATGAAATTCATATCAATTTAGGAGGAGGGTAACGAAAAATCTATATTAATGCTGACATAATTTTTTCAACTTCTTTGTTCTTCTAATTCCTTTCTTCCTTTTTTTCCCTTAAAAGTATTATTCTGTTTTATTTTTTCTTCATGTGTGTATATATATATATATTGTATAAAATTTTGTTCAATAATGGTCAGCGACACAATTGAATTTGCCAAATGTCCAAATAGTATTAATAGTTGGGATCATTTCATTATTCATGGCTACTAAATTAATTAATTTTTTTTAAAAAATTGAATAAGAAAGATACAAAAATAGGATATACTTTGTAAAATGTTTTAAAAAATAAGCTCAAATGTTAGAATTACACGTTATTTTTGTATTTATTAATTGATAGAATTACATCTCAAAGGGAATATTTTTATGTGTGTTTGATATAGTGAGTATGTCCATTATTATTGGATTTATCAATGCTCTAATTTATTCATATAAAAATAATAAAATGAATAAAAAGCAAGCAAAGAGCTATTATGAGGTATTTCTAATTAGCTATTAAAAACTAATAGATACTACTTGCCGGTGCAATATTTTTAAACTATAAATAAAATATTTATTAATTTTCTTTTCTGTAGTTTTTTTTTTGACCTTTTCCTTAATTTTAAAAGAATGAAAGTTTTACTTTACCATTTATATTTAAGATAATCATATGTAATTGTTGTCATCATCAATGCTATTGATCTCTCTTACCACATTTTTTTTGTTGCTAAAAAGCCTGAAGACCAAATTTTTATTAATCAAAAGAGCATCAGTAAAGGAAAGCATAATTTACATAAATCTCATAGTGTTAAGAGTTAATTACATTATTTCCCTACTATTTTTCAAATTACAAAAATTCCTTAAAATTTATAGATTTCGGAGATATCACTGGACTTCAACATACATTAGCAGATATCCGGATACATAAGCAGACATCTGGAGACATAGGTGAAGAATGTATCTGAGAGGGGATAAAAATGTAGCTACGAAAGGAGAGTGATGTATCCGAGCGGGGATTTTTGATTTTTTTTTAAATGGTAGGAAATTTTAGATGGTAAATAAGATATGTATTTAGGTAATTTTTCCTAAAGAAAATAGGCAGAAGCCCAAAATGAGAAAAAAGAACGTTAAAACAAAAAAGGCCCCAACCCAAATAAAACTAAGAAATAACAAAAAGCTATACAGAAAACAAACAATCAATTTAGAAACAATCGGAGTCTTTTAAGCTCACTCTTCAAATATGCATCAGAGAAGAAAGAATTTTGGTTGGAACCGAAAGATAGCTGGATCGACAACAACGAAAACTTGATCCTGTAAGTATTTTAGTCTAGAAACTTCTGTCCTTCAAACTCGATTAAGATTTCACCAAAAACACTTAAAATTACCTGATTCAAAGGGACCCCTTCAGAAAAGAATCGAAACCATAAGAAAAATCAAAGGGTGGACGAGATACGCCACTAAAAAATAAAAAGAATAATAATAAAAAAAATCTTTTGTTTTTTTTCAAACAAAACAAAATCCTATGGCATATTCACCCTTTAACTCATAACTATCGAAATAATTTTCATCACACACTTATAATCATGCTTTGTCCCCAAAGTAATTTACTGAAAAGAAAAGAAGAAGAATAAGGAGGAGGAGGAGGAGGGGGGGCGGTAGGGGGGGGGGAAGAAATACTCCCTGGGGCCCTCTATGACCTAGTTAACAACATATTTTCTCAACTTTCATCAAGGGTCGCATACACCCACACTTAAGCTCAAAACGTGTTCCTTAGCTTTAAATTGTGGGTACTCAGACTTCCCCTAAACTGTAAAAACAAAACAACACAAAAAGTGACACTAAAAGAAATAAAAATAAGAAGCTACACTACAAATTATGATGTCTCCCAATAATCGCTTGATTTAACGTCGCAACACGATGCATGCCACTTGACTACTTAGACTTCATCAAGTTTCCACATGAGTTACCTTCCATGAAGCGCCTGATTTAACATCGCGGCAGTCCACCATCATTTTTACTATTTTCCTTCCACTTTAGGGATATGAATTGCACCCTAGTTTTACATCAATTTTTGTATTCTGCTTAACAGGCAGTGGTACAAAAATAAAGGAACAAACCAACTTAGATCGTATGTTGCAATTCTTGGACCTTAAATGAAGAATGCTTTTTTTTTTTAAACAATAAATTCAAGAATATAGATACATTGTTCCTCCTCCATAAACTATTTCATAGGTTCAAATGACTCGATTAATAACTCATCATCTAAACATAATGTGAGAAAATGATTGGAATGAGGTCTAATGTGTCCTAACTCATGAATGGCATTCTTATCTACACCCTCATATTTACACACACTAGAGTTTTTAAAAATAATGTTATCTACTTCCTCACATAACTCTAGTGCACTCTTCTCAACGGTGACACCATCAATAAAAGTATGGTTGAGTAGTTGGCCTTCCAATTTTAGCTCCTCAAGTTGGCTTATAAGCATCTTTTCTTCCTCACATAATTCATAATTAAATCATTGGGCGTCAATTGCATCATCCTTTTCAAAATACTCAACATTAAAATTATGAATATCCAAACCAAACATATCAATTGCATGAATGAGCACGATTCTTTTCTCTAGAAGGCGTATCATACAAGATTTCATTCTCTCATGTAGACCTCCAAATAGATCTATTTATATATTGTCACGCGCTGAGCCTACACCCTGGACGTGACCGACACTCGGGAATCATTGTTGGTCCCCAAGTGAATTCTTGGCTGACTACTTTGCGGAAAACTAACTCAAGAAATAATAAGCTAAAAAAATTGAAGAAAACTTTTAAAACAAATACTAGATCTAAAGTTGTCTGAAAGTACTAAATATAAATAGTTAAAGTTTAGCAAAACATGTGAACTCTGCCTATCCATGCAACCTCTATTGTCTATAGATAGGTGTCGGATCAAGACCCACAACACCTCAAAACACTACTACTAAGCAATAAAATTGGAGTCCTCCGAAAATAAGGATGCCTCACCGAAAGCTAACGAGTGGATGATACAATCTTAATAAAGCCCCTGTTGATGATCCTGAGTATCTGTATTTGTATCATTTCATGATGCAAGTCAAATGACATCGATACATGAAAAGTATTGTATGTAATAAGATTGAATGAAACAATTAACTGGACTGAAGGACTGAAAATAACTCAACTGAAGTGAAGCATGAACATAAAGTAATAATCATTTAAGATTCACAATGAAAGATACTATAATAGCAAATATTGAAATCTAGATATATATTTTATTTTACTGAGGAGTTTTCTCTAACCGACAACCATCACTATAAGCCTCGTAATGATACAACGTTTTACCCACGTTGCCAAAGCTGCCTCATACCTTTTCAGACTATAGGATACAAATTTCACTTATGGATCCACTAAAATCCTTTAGCGAGGTGGGATAAGGAGTCAGTCGAATTACGGTACAATTCTATTTAAGCTGGCAACACAAGTTATAAAGTTCGAGTTGTCTTAACTCTTACCCCAAATTGGTGCTCAATACTTCCCCCGAAATGTATATATATCTCTCATATAAAAATACTCATTGAGTTGAGTTAATACTCAAAGGACCCTCTTTAAGGGAGAACCAAGTTGTGCTTAATCTGTCTTAAATGCTTCTGAAACTCTTTATACTTTTTCTGGAAATAATGCTTTCTTTCGAAATGTAAAAATAATATGTTTGTGATCATTAAATTTCCCTTAAAACTCTTCTCAAAAGATACTTTAAAAGTTCTTGAATTCTCTTTAGTTTTGAAAATAAATGTCTAGAAATAGTTATGCAAAGATTCATTCAATAGGGTTCATGTAATAAAATAACCATGAACAAGAATTCAGAATGCACAAAGTACTATAATCTCAATAATCATGGATTCAGAACTCAGAATAAGAAATGAAAATATGGTTTAGAATCATAGAACTTAAGGTACAACCCTATAATTTATTCTTACTGACTGAAATTAGATGTAGGGCATGAGGACGAACTTAGTCCAACACTATGAATGGCCTTACATACCTTGAAGAAAAATGTTCTTGGAGAAACTTTAAAGAACTTGAAGAAGACGCTTGAAAACCCTAGCTTTCTCCTCTTAGATCTTTTCTCTAAGTCTTAGGAGTGTTAATGAGAGTGCTAGGGGGGAACTATATTGAAAAGGACCTTAACAAGTTGTAAAAACATTGGGTTAGACTTAGAAGGGGTGGGAAAAATACAAATTACCCTTTCTTTAAACTTCTAAACCACTTCTATGGACCCCACATACGGTCCGTATAAGCTTCTATCTTCTATGGATTGTACTGTTCAACCATGGAAACATTACTGGAAGCCCAACTTTTAGATTAATTTCAACGCCCACTATCTACGGGACGTGGAACCTTCTACGACCCGTAGGGCCCTCTCATAGAACCATGGTACACAATTTTTCCTTAATTTCAGTCTCACTTCTACGATCCATGGGCTACAATCTATAGGACCTTGTATGGCTCGTAGACCCATCCATAGAACCAAGCTTCATCAATCAAATTTTTTCTAAGTCTGGAACCCATCTACGGGCATCTCATACAACCTATAAGACTTCCTACGAGCCGTCATGTTAGCCCGTAGGTTTTCTTGAGAGACTTGACATTTTTCATCTTCCAAGACCTTTTGTATGACTGCCTTCTACAGACCATAGGTCTTTCTACGGATTTTAGGTTGACTTGTGCAATTGGCACCAAATCATTTTCTGATCCTTTTCAACTTTCAACCCACTTACCAATTTTTGAGGTGTTACAATATCTCTCCCTTAGGAATATTCGTCCTCAAATGAGAACCAAATAGGCATGAAGGGAAGGTAGGGAAAGATCTAGAGACCCAACATAAATGCAATAGCACCCAACAACACACAAAACTCATAAAACTGATGGAAAACTGATCCAGGCTAAATTTCTATGTAAGGAATGATTTCATAAATATGCACACATACATGGAACATGAGAATAAAGGAGACACATGAATTTGAATGAGTACTTAGGAAGATTTAATACCTTGAAATGAAATTGGATCGGAGGAAAACAGATGGAGGTATCTAGTTTTCATATTCTCTTCGACTTTCAAAGCCTCTTCAACAAAATGATTCCTTCACACGACCTTGATTGATGCAACTTCTTTGGTCCTCAACTTGCAAACCTGATCAAGGATTTGAACTGAAACTTCCTCATATGAGATACTATTTTTCACCCCAATACTTTATGTAGGCACAATAAGTAAAGGATCGCCCAAACACTTCTTAAGAATGGATATATGAAATACTGTATGGACAACCGCTAACTCTAGTGGTAGCTCCAACTCATAAGCCACATTACCAATCCTCTTTGATATCCTAGAGGGGCTAATATATCGGGGACTAAGCTTCTCTTTCTCACCTAACCTCATAACACCCTTCATGGGTGAAACCTTCAGATAGACTCAATCATCTACATCAAACTTCAAATCTCTTCTTCTAACATCGGTATAGTAGTTCAGATGACTTTGCATTATTTCAATCTCTCTTGGATGATCTTCACCTTCTATATGGATTGATGAACAAAGTTTGGCCTTATCAACTCAGCTTCACCAACTTCAAACCAATTAATAAGAGATCTACATATTCGCCTATAAAGAGCCTTATAAGAAGCCATCTGGATACCAGAGTGATAACTGTTATTGTAAGCAAACTCAATGAGAGGCCAGTGGTCATCCCAATTACCTTTGGAATCAATAACACAAGCTCTCAAAATATCCTCTAGGTTCTGAATTGTGTGCTATGCTTGACCATCCAAGGATGAAAAGTGGCTCTAAGGTTTACCTTCAAACCCAAACATTATCTGAAACGACTTCCAAAACTAGGCAGTGAGTTGAGCACCCCTATCTATAATAATGGACAAGGGGACTCCATGAAGTCGAACTATTTCATGGATGTACAGCCTAGCATAATTCTCTGCTGAATCAGTAGTCTTTACTGGCAAGAAAATGGCTGATTTAGTACAATCACCCAAATCGAGTCATGTTATCTGTGAGATCGTGGTATCGCAGTAATCCAGTAATAAAGTCCATATCAATCATCTCCCACTTTCATTCCATAAGAGCTATGTTTGAGCCACACCACATGGTATCTGATGCTCAACCTTGACTTGTTAGCAATTCAGACATTTAGCTATAAAATTTGTGATACACCTCTTCATACCACTCCACCAATAGACTTCTCTCAAGTCGTGGTACATCTTTGTAGAGCCGCGAGGAATCGAATACCTAGAACTATGGGCTTTTGCCATGATCCTATCTTGAAGATCATCTACCTTTGGAACACATAATCTACCTTGATACCTCAACACACCATCTCCCACTTGTTCAAAATTCATCACCTTCTGCTTATGAACATTTTCCTTTAACTCAAGTAGGATGGGGTCTATGTCCTGCTTCTCTTTCACTTCCACCACTAGTGATAATCCGTCCCCATTCATCACAACAACTCTACATTCACTAGAATCTACCAAATAGACTCTCAAACATGAAAGTATGTACACTTCCTTCGCCAACTCTTTTTTTCCTTCCTCAACATGAGCAGTGTTTCCCATGGACAACCTGTTAAGGGCATCAACCAAATTAGTAGTCACGACCCGATTTCTCATGCCATGATGGCTCTTACTACACCCCACTAGTAGGTAAGCCTAGGCCTTAGCCCAGAGCCATAAGCAATGAACTACCAAGAGGAATCCAACATTAAGAAGTAAGAACTTAGAATAAAGAAGAGAAAGGATAATCAACAAAAACAATATAGAAACCATTCCAAGGCCTGACATCAGTAGTAGTTGATCATTTAATCCAAAATAGGAGTACAAAACTTTCACAAATACAATACAAGTATAAGTTGTATCTGAATAAAATATAAAGACTAAGCTTAGCCAAAACAGACGAAAACCGATAGCTCTAAACGCTAGGAGGTTAGCCTAACCTTCGAAAGTCCAAGATAATCCGTACTACTCCAAATCAATGACGACAACTCAATTGCAATCTACATGGGGGTAGAAGTGTAGTGTTATTGATACGCTCAAATTACACCTCCATAAAGAAGTATAAGCGATCGTTATCAAGTAAAGAACCCAACTTGTAGGTTGGGGTCGATCCCACGAGGAAAACAGTTTAGACTTTACTTTTAACCAACAATTATATTCAATTAGCCAAAGTACTTCCAGAAACAAGTAATAAAAAAGGGGGGATTTTGTGAAACAAATTGTGAGAATTCAGTAAGTAATCAATAAACAAAAGTCAATTTCAGTTGTTATCAAGATGAGAAAATTAACTAGGGTATATATGTTCACCACAAGCTCATAACGTAGTAATCCTAGTAACCGCAATCATTTCCTAGTGTATTACATGCAAAGTGATAAGTTAGGTATCTCTAAATCCTTGGTCCGGCATCTAGAGAATTTCAC
>JAJOOS010080480.1:0-20122 GCA_029582725.1 Solanum chiquidenum | reverse complement strand
CTTGATATGGGGTTGTATCCAACGTGATATCTGTGACTGACGATTGGAGTATGTGAATCTGCTCAAGATAAAGGAGAAGTTAAAGACAGATGTTTCAAAATTGATGGGTCACTCTATGCAACAGGCAGAATGATGACCAAATGACACACAGTAACTCTACTTCTGCAAATATGCAGTGGGGGACGCCCCTATTGTGAACTTCCTTTTAACAGATATAGTTGACTCATGGCAATTCCCTTAATTCCAACAGTATGAAAGTCTGCGTGTTTAGTATCGACATTCAATATCAGAATGAGCTTAAGCAATCGAAACCAAGTCATTCAACTATCCATCCAGTATCAAAGGTTTGACTAAGTTGTAAGCAAGATATTTCACTACCAGCTTAGGCAAATAAACTCTAGCAGCATTCTGGTCATATGTACAAGGAAAAAAGAGCAGCCAATATATGACAGCAATTTGGTGAAAAGTTGGCACGGCCCACAGCTTGATTATTGCTCCCATATATTGACTGCAATATGGTCAAAAAGGGTATATACCTTTCATCACAAAATATAATTGCTCCAAAATCATGTTTATGACGAATGACACGGCCCACAGCCTGATTAACTGCCCTGGTTGCTTGTTGAGTATACCAATCTTCTCCTGTTAGGACCTGCCACATCACTTTTTAGTATGAATATGCTCAGCCCTCGGGAGAGGTGGGTTCAACAAGAAACAAGCTCAGAAGTACCTAAACACCTTTTTGGTTTGACCTGTACCTTAGATCCAGTTGGTTGCAAGGCCATCTGTTGATCCAGGAATTCGCGTTTCAATCGAACCTGATTCAGACATACGGTGCACAAGGTTTCATTTGACATTTGTATGAACAGACAACAACGCCGAGGTGACAACAGACTAAGTTCAACACATTTATTTATGATTTAATCAGATAAGTGCAACACATATTTTTAATTATTGACAAGTGCAAAACATTTTTCTCCAAAGGAAATTAGAGCCTCAGATCAAAGTTTTCAAATGAATTGAAGATCAAAGTACTCCATCCCCTGGGTTGCTTTCATATATTTGAATCAACAAAATTACCACAAACCAAATGATATCAGGAAAGAAGTAAATTAGGAACATTAGTTGTTGAAGATGATATGTCAGGATGCAAAGTGACTGGATGTAAGTTTTTATTAAAACAAAACTAGGAAACACTTGAATCATTGAACAACTCCAAAGAGAAAATTGACACAATAACAGTGATTATGTTCACAAACCTTAGGATCAGTCCTTGTGGCAAAGGGGATGCCAGTGATCACAACAGCTCTACCAGCATGGTCAGTAAAATCCAGCCCCTCACTCACCTATGTACCAATCAATCAATAATGAGGAAACATGATCCAAGGGTGTAATTTATAACACTATTATCAATGATCTAGGATAATCTGAATGTATACCATTATATAAAAACAAAGGAACATATATGCAGTTAGGCACTACATTTTCATTTTTTTTTTTTGATGAAGTAAGTAGATTCATTTCAAGGCATCAAGAAGATGCAAGCTTTACAAGGATAGATCAGTTAAGCTCACAAAAAAAAAAGGATTTGTAGCCTCTTTCTAAGCTATAGAGCTAACAAAATCCAAGAAGAGTGCTAAATTATTTACAGGGGTCAGTTTGGACCAACTAAAAAGGCTAACTAGACATCTGCCTCGCAAAAGATTTCTAGAAGTTGAAATTCCATCAAAACATATTTTTTTCCTCTCTGTCCATAAACACCAAAAGATAACACCAGGGATCATCATTGACATGCAGTTAGGCACTACATTTTCATATTTAAACATTTAATATAATTGGTAGGTCTCTAATTCATATGACACATCTTCTATGAGATACCCAGTTGCATGCTTCACCTTCTGTAGTTGCGAATAACTTAAATTTACAAGTTCAATGAATTATGTCCATTTTTACTAGGAAATTTCTGCTATTAAGTTACATGCTTTCTCAATGTACAACTATGATAAGTTTATAAAACAGTGTGCAAAAAGGAATAAGATATGTTGCTCATTTAAGTTTTTCCCCTTTTATATTTTAGACGGAATGTACGCTTTCCCTAGTAAGCAGAAATAATACCACGACTTACCAAAAAGAGATGTCTCTAAGAAAAGAAGCAGACATCCAGTAAAGTGCTATGGTTGTCAAATTAGCATAGTACTAACACAAGATCCAATTAAACCTTTTTTCCTTTTCTTTTATAAGCGACAAACTCCGTGTATGTTAGCTTGCCAAATTCCAACTGTGCTTAGAGGTTTACAGCTCGAAGGAGTATGAGCCCATCCCTCTACCCTACTTCCACTTAAATGTCAGGCTTAAGTCAAAGGAAGCATTCAAAATCGTGACGTGGGGCCTAACCCACACTGCATGCATTGCATCCTTACCATTGAATCAAAGCCCACGGCATAACAACCCATCATGTCAAATCACTACTAGGTTAACTATGCCGAAGACTTCTAGCATCTGCTACCCACTAATAACATAAGCTTGTATTAAAGGTTCAAAACTAAACAAATTTTATTATCAAGAGCTAAAGAAACATTTTAAAAATAGAAACCTACTTTTCCACGACAGACGGCAAAAAATACAGCCCCAGATGCTGATTTGTCCTTTAACTTGGCCATATAGTCCTGTCGATGCCCAACATATCTGAGTCAAATACAGACACAGAATGCATAAAAGAAAAGTTACAAAAATTGTACGGCGTACTTCAATTGCGATTGGGAAAAGGGAAGATTGTCTCGGTTCAACCACAGGCAGCTTGTGTTTGCATATCCTTTCCCATATTGTGCTTGAACCCATTGAGATTGATTGTCCCTGAATATTTTCATAGCCCAAATTATGCTCACAGAAACCAATGCCAAGCAGATGTCAATTTTCATAATGTCTAGATCCTTACCAATGTTTTCCAGCAGCCAATGCATTGCTCCAAAATGTAATATGAAGGAAAAAATACAAGAAGGCCATCTGGTACAACGCGAGCGAAATTGACTGAAGCATAAAATTAAAAAGAATAACATCCATCAATAACATTATCTGGAAAAATCATCAAAAGTTCACAGCTGCCTATACACCACATTCCACATACCAATGGCATTCCCAAGCTCTTGCTTGTATTCAATAGAATCACGTGTCCTATATGATGAGTTGAATGTATAACCAGAAGGGCCCACGGGTACAGCACCAGCCCATATCTGATTGTCTGATATAACATGAGGGTTCTCTAAACGGACTGGAAAATCTCTACAAGCGGCAAAAAGGAATCCATTGAAGATAATAAGTAATCCATGCCAGAACAAAAATAAGTAAAAACATTTTGGGATAGATTGGACTCACAACTTCAATTCCTCAGCAAAGGAATCCATTGGAGATAATGTGCCAGAAGTCAAAATGATAGATCCAACACCTAATCTGGAGAACTGCTCCATTGCAATACCTGGATTGAAACACCACCAGCTCAGTGTCCTAGATCCCTTGCCTGCAGCACAAAATCAATGATTAAAAATATGAGGGGGGAGGTTTAAAGGTTAGGAAAACAAAAAACTATGGAGGACATAGGTATCCCAAGAACTGATGCTATGTTTGCACTATGCCAAAGAGGAATTTGGCTACCTTTAAAAGAATCCATGCCATTTCCTTGAACTTCCTGAACATGAACCTGATAAGACATGAAACAACTTCAATCAGATAACTGACAGAGAATCAGGATTTAGTACAATCGTACAAGTCTCAAACAAAATCATTCTTCAACCTGCCCACCAAAAAAAGGCAACATAATCTCCTAACTTACACGATAGTATTGAGCATGAGGGTTCCCATCATCTCTGAAAATCTGCTGTAGAATGTCACCCATGCTTTCCAATCTGCAGACTGTGCTTTTTGACTTGTTTGTTTTTCCATCTTCAGTAGTGTTTGTATCTGATTCAAGGAACAAGAATTCAGTGATGTCAAATGGAGAAGCAACATACAAAGCTAAAATAAATACAAAACACTATTCAACCCTGGCTACAAAAGCTAAAAACAACTCAAATTTTTTCTGCCCCCTTCCATTGCATGGAACACATTTCCTTTTTTTAACAACTAATAAGTGAATTTCATTGCACAAGGAGTTAAACCTTGGTATACAAAAAAGTACATTTAGCTTCTGACACAACTCACATCATTAACATTAAGCACACTTTCTCAAGCAAATACAATTTAGACAACATTATACGTTTCCCTATGAAACCAAATCTCAACTCTAGTTTAACAATTTTGGACCACTAAAACTATAATGAATGAATTGAAAGCTAAGTTATTAATCTTCCTGCCAAGTTAAACAGTGCTGCAAACAACCATTCATTCCAGAGTAGATCTGATACAAGGTAGATTACATTCAAAAGGTCAAGGCAGTAAGAACTCACCTTCTTCAAGAAGTACAGCTGCTTCCTCAATTATATCAATGAGCATGTTGGCCGTTTTCTGTGTGATATTTAGATCAGCAAGAAACTCATAAATGTATGGTCCAGGCTTTGTGAAACCCAACTCTTTTGAACCAATAGGTACTTCACCAATTTTTTTCTCAAGCTTCAACAGAAGTGCTGCATGAGATTCATACTGTTAAAGAGTGTGCGGCACCCATATACTACCTCAGATACAAAGGAGTTGAACAGGTAAATTTAGTATGAAATAACAGAGAGGAACAAATAACAAAACGAAAGTAAGAGGCAACTTGATTGAGCTCTAATGAGAAATGTCTCTTAGATTGTATTGGACCTTACAGACACGTCTTGAACAATTTAAGGCAATGAACTATACGCTAAATACCCATGAATAAAATCACGTCAAATGCATCTATCATAACTTCATTCAGCAATTAACGAATTTACCTCTGAGAATGGCAAAGTTATCGGGATTACATGATTTGTCACTTGACATCTCCCTCCTTTCTATCGAAAGGTCTATACAATTTTTAGCTTCAGAGATGCAAGCTGTCAGAAGGCCAGAAGAAAGGTCAAAAGAGGCTGCATCAGCACACAAGCTTTCCTGGTAAAAAAAAAAAAAAAAAAAACCACCAAAAAAAATTAAAATTGAATCTTAAATTACAACAGAAGAATGATGTAAAGGTGAGCATTCTAAGAAAATACTGATGCAACGGTTGAAGGTGCAATTTACCAAGTTATGAGCTTCATCAAATATAAGTATACTGTTTGTCCACTGAATATTCAAAGATTTTCTGTATCCGCGATCAATAAGATAATTGTAAGGCGCAAATAATATGTCCACAGTCTTGTGAAGTTCTCGTGATACATAATATGGACACCTACAAAAGAACCAGAAGTGAGTCCAGTCATATAATCAGCATTAAATGACAAGACCCACAAGAAAAACCTACGGTCCACTGCTTCTTCCGATGTTGACCAAATCCTCTATGTCAATAGGCTCCTCTCCGAGACTAGGATTAATCTTCATGAACTCTGTATATAACAAGACAGCATAAACAGTCATAATTCACCAAGCACAGTCAAGACAAAAAGTAAACAAAAGAAAGTCATATGCTTAGTTACACAATCACCTTTAATGTTTTTGTATAATTGTATATGATCGACAGAAAGTCATTAGTCTACCATGATGCTTTCTCCAAGTAGGCTGCCTAAATCACACCCCCTTGGGATGCACTTCTTCTCTGAACCACGTGTGAGTGCAGGATGCTTCGTAGTCCTTTCTTATACACATACTTTTACTTTCATTACTTCATCTATTTTTCCATCACTTTTGGTAGAAGGCAAGTGCTAGAAAGGCACCCAAAGCTAGCTTAGGGGTATAGAGCAGAGTTTCTCTTTCTCAAACATTTCTACAATGTAAGATAAGCTTTTTGGATCGTTAAGGAGTCTTTTATTTTTTTTACAAATTTCTGTTGGCACTACATGATCTACCTTTTTTTATAAAGGACACTACATAATTTACCACTAAGTTTTGTCTGAATCTTTGGAAATATCTAAACAGCTATCCTTTATAATGTAGTTTGTGTTGGGGATATATTGTAGCTAGCAAGTCATTTCGCTAGCGTTCTATTTCTTTATGTGGGACACTTCATAATTTACCATTAAGTTTTGCCCAAACATTTTTGAAATTTCTAACCAATTGTCTTTTATAATGTAGATTGCGTCGGGGATATATTGTGGCTAGCAAGTCATTTTAACTGAAATGATTCATTATATGGATCTCAGTCTAGATGGGATAGTGCTTAACTTCATAGAGAACAAGTTGGTCGAGGGGGATGAGATCTTGATAATCGATAGAAAATCAAACATACTAGTGCTTCCCCGTGACTCTTCATGCTAAACAAGATATGGATCTGGTCCAGCCTTACGATTGGCTGTCGACCCGTCAAATGAGGCTCTCAATAAAGACGACATAATAACCGAAGCTAACAAAACCAACCAAGACACAGAAGAATGGCATCTTCTTTCTGAAGAAACTTTTTCATACTTTATCACCTTTTCGAGACAATGAGGGGTGACACATATTTGGGAATTCAGAAGACGACCTAGCACTTATTTGGTCCTTTGATCGGAAAGAAAGAGGAGAGATCCCAATTGGTATAGACAACTGAATGTCATTTGTAGAGAACCATATATTTGGGTACGTTCTCTATTGTTGTTAGTACTTGTATAGGTTTTATTATCCGAAAGCATCAATATAATGTTACCTCATCAAAAGAAACACTTAATCTTTCTTAGATCACCAAAAAACTTAATAAAGAACTCTTATTTGAGTTGTTGCTATAAAACAACCATTAATATATCCAATCTCTCTGGTTAAACAGTCACAAGAGCCTTCAGCCTCAATAACAACGATTCACATTGTTCCAGATGTAAAAACTCAACAAAAACATGTAAAATGACAACCATGATGAGAGAGAAAATACGAGTTGACTATACAAGCAAAATTATTCACGACATTCCAGAATCAAACTGCAAAAAAGAACATATACCTGACATATGTTACAGGACAGAACAAGTAAGAAGTTTACCATACAAGCAATCAACCTGCCATTTAATACAGCTTAAGAGACAACCATGTACAGATGAAGTATTTGTAAAAAACCATGTCCTCTTGTAAGGTTTTCCACATTTGGTATACTTCTTGTCTAGGGCAAGCTTTTGCCCCTTTTCTAATGAAATTTATTACTTTATCCAAAAAAAAAAATACAGAAGAAGTAAAATTGTAAGCATGATAAGACAAAGAAAGTACAGGTTATTTATACAAGCAATCAACTATTCATGATCTTCCAATTAATATCAAAGAAGTCATATAGCAGACATACAATAAAGGACAGAGGAGGAAGAAGTTTAGTCATATGAGCAATAAACCAGTCATTTCATCCAGCTAACGAGGACATTTGGCATAAGTTCTTAAAGAAAATCTTCTTAAAAGATCAAGGTACACATTTTGTCTCCAGACCACAAAGTATATACACGGACAAAAAGAAACGGTAATCATGCTGAGTTAGAGAAAGGAAACATAAACTATACAAGGAGTCAACTATTTATGATGGTCCAAAAGTCAAAATACCAAAGAGCATATAGCTGACATATGCTATAGGACAGAAGAAGTAATAATTAACCAAACAAGCAATTAAACCAGTTATTTAATTTAGCTAAATAGGACAATTTTTTAAGTGTTCTTCAGAGTTATCTGCCTAAACATTCAAGGTACAGATGCTTGTCTCCTTATCACAGAGATCATACACAGATGATGCAACAATATAAGGACCAAATGATAAATTAATAACTGATTCTGAGTTTACCGAATAAAGTATGATCAAGCAAAAAAACAAGTGCATAGTGACTAGCTATTATGAGGGGTCTTGATATGTCCAATCATTATATTTGGATATACATACTTTCTCAGTAGCAAAAGTGTTTGACATACTGACATACAGCACCTTTATTAACTAGAAAGCTAAATAAATTCCTAGCAGTATCATACCACATGTTCCACCGAGTAAATTTGCATCTTTGCTTATTTGTTTCTCCAATAAAATTAAAAGAATGAAGTGGTCCTATGAGCGTAAAATTTAAAAAGTAGTTTAAAATTATAAAATGCAAGGGACGCCAGGCTGACATTGAAAACCCATCACTCTGTGCAACCAATTTTAGCTTTTTAAATAATTGGTTAAATCTTTGTAACCTCAAGACAAGAAATCAATAGATCAACAAATATTTGGTCTTATACTTTTTCTTTCTCTTTTTTTCTTTTTTCCATAATAGTGTTGTCTACGCCAGTTTGTATGCATCTTGATTACTAAACTGGATAAATGTTACCTCCCACCAGCAAAAGTACGAAGTACCAGCTAACTTTGTCCACAAAGATTAGGCAAATGGAAAGAAACACCTGGATTTTTTTTAACTTTGTTGGGATTTAAACCCTAGTTGCCCATGGCCTTGTCAATTTCATTGATCATGGTCACACCCTGGATGCAAGATGTGGTATTTTATCTTCTATTTACATAATTCCATAGGGATTGAGAAGGGATATGAGCAGGAATAAAAGAGCCTAAATTTTTGAGCTGAACCATGCAGGTAATTGTACTTACTAATAAAATAAAGAGTGCAATAACCTCCCTTAGGAGAAGAATACACCTGGGATGTGGTAAGGCTGAAGCATAAATGACACGAGGAACATTTATAAGTGAATCAACAACCAAAAACAGAATCCAGCTCAACCATGAAGAGTTTGAGTACAAGCAGATATGCTTAATATACCTGCAACGCGAGAAAAATGGGCACAATAACGTTTTTTGCGTTTTTTGCAAAGTGCATGGCAGGCATTTGTCTGTGTTTTTCCACGCAGCTGACTCACTTCTTCATGAATGCATAGTTGTTCCCGAGACCCTAAGACTACCATTTTGGGCCTATACATCACATTATATTTGACAGAATCAGACACCTTATGGCATACGTAAATGTGAAGTATTGCAAATAAGAAACCTTCTTAACAAAATGCTGCCACTGAACTAGGAGACTATTTGAAAGACTTCAATAATATGCTAACAGTAAAAGATAATAATAAAGCCACATGTTCAATAATGCAATCACAATTTGACTCTACCTATAGTTGGTCCTCTTTAACTCTTTCACCACTTGTCGAATTTGGCTATGTGTGCGTGATGCATATACAATACTCGGTAATGTTGAAGATTCAGATTGAGAAGACTCATCAGACTGCTGGCTACTGGAAATATGATCTCTCCTTCCACTCTTCCGGACTGAGAAACCCCCCAAACTCTTCCTCCAAGCCAATGTGGCACAAAGAAGACACAAGGTCTTCCCAGTCCCAGTTGGACTCTCAAGCAATGCATTAGATCTCTGTTGCATTCATCAAGTAAAACAAGAAACTTTTTAAGACTACACAAAAAAAGAAAAAAGGAATACAGACATGGAAAAACACTTCATGTAAACATAGGTAATCTGTATTTTACAAAATAAATAGTATCTATCATGTCAGATGTTAATTCTACTCTTTAGGAAAAAATTAGTAGTGCAGCTGCTTACTGTGAAAACTGAAAATACCATGTTGATTGGGCGATCGAGTGACAGAGCCATAGCTAAGAAAGGTGGTTCAATTAATTCCTTTTCATTGGAACATCACATTGTGCAAAAAGGGCAAAACTAATTATTATTTTTCATATATAGAGAGAAACTTTTGAATCCCCTTGACATGAGGGAAGTTCTCATTGTATTGGCAAAGGTAGTTCAAAAATTTCTATAGATAGCAAGTTCGAATTTTTTGAATCCCCTTGTTAAAATTCCTTGTTCCACCAGTGCAATCACGTGTAATTATCAAGAAACTACAGAAATTAGGGTAACTTCCTAATTCCCAACAACAGAAGCCCTACTCAATCAAAGTATCTAATGTCAAATGGTTACTAGTTGAAACATACACTCGCTAAATCCTTCAAAAATTCTGCAGAAAAAACTTCTTCGTTCATAAGCCATCAAAAAACAAGTACAGTAGCAATGAAGTTGTATCCAAAAGCCTTAAAACCCAATGACTGATGAAGAAAGATATAATACATTTTGAAGGGACTGAATAACTTTTTCCATGTAAGTGATCTGGCAATCGTAAGCCTCGTAAGGGAAATCGACATCGATTCCCCTAATTTTGTAAATCGGCATCTTCTTGAATGCGACAATTCGCTTCGACTGAAGAACCCTAACACTGTATCACATTGAAAAGACTTAAAGGTTTTCCCGCCATATTATTCCTGCGTCTTTAATACGGCGTCGTCGTGTTTTCTTGAATCAAACTGTAGGATCTTTATATTGTCGATGGGCGGTGCACCCGACCCGTTTATATAATGGCCAAAGTTTTACGTGGAATTATTAAGAAAACGGAAAATGTTCAAATGTGCCCTCGTATTATGTGAAATTGAGCGGATTTTCCCTCTATTTAATACTTCTGCTCAAATAGGTCCTCATTGTCAAATACTTAGTTCAAATATGATATTATGTTCATGATTTTTTCACTTATCTAATTACGAGTTACTACAACGCATATTAACAATATAATTGTGAGAAATAAAGGGGGAAATTAACAACAATTCTAAGAAGTGAAGAAGAAAATTAAAATGTTTTTACTTGGAATACTGATTTTTTTTGTTAAAAGTAAAATTTCAATATGTATAATAAATTTCAACACTAGTGTCCATGAGTAATTATCAGCATATACGAATAATTTTTAGGAGTTTACGAGTTTAAATTAAATCCATATGAAAGAATATATTTATATTTTTCCAAAATTTTCTTCAAACCTCTTTGAGATAAATAGTCTTTTTTGTGCAATTCTAAATGTGAAGTAAGTCGAGAATAGCTTTAATTGGCTCACACATGGAAGTTCGTACAAAATATGTATTTTTGTACATAACTGGACAGATTATGGAGACAATTATTTATGTGGACATGGAAAATGGATTGTGGGAAGGAACAATGATATTTTGACACTTGAAAATATCCTTACATACCTTAATTGTTCCAAATACCCAACAAAAAATATGATCATGGAAGGAGAAAAACGTCCACAAAAATCTTTCTTGAATCTTGAAATGATTTTTTAAAAAAATTCTTAAAATTGTGGTGTAGAATCTGGTTGGAAATTCATAACTAATGACTAAGAATACTTTGCAATACATTAAAGTAACATACCTTAGTGCCAAAGGGTGAGGAGAGGATATGAGAGGAAAAGGGGAGAGAAAATCGTCCTAGGGTTGATGAGAATGAAAAATTCGAAGAAGGAAGTTTTTTTAAAAAAGGCAAAATGATTTGGTGGACATTATACTTGTATGAGTTTGTATTGTGAATCCTTATACTTACCTATTTGTCAAATGAACCCTTAAACTCAATAAAACACAATTTAACAAACTCATCTGACCATTGACCAAGCTTATGTGGCATTAGATGTCTGAGTTGGCAAAAGTGTGTAACTACACGCCTATTAAGGTGAGTGAGGAGCATTTTTACTTTAAAAGATATTAAAAATTATAAAAGAAATATTTTTTAAACCATTAAGTAAAAAACTTTTCTTCTTCACCCATTACACCTCATTTTCAGTCATATCCATCCCCTACCCAACCCCTTTTTCTTTCTTTTCCACAATTTATTTTCATCTATTTAGATAATCTTGGGCACCTACTTGAGTCCACTAATTCACCGACGAAGGGAGAGAGCGGCGCTAGTGGTGCTCGCCGGACACCATTGATACGCAGTAGATGGAGAGAGAGAGGTGTGGGTGAGGGTGCGAGGATCTAATAATAGCGGCGAAAAATGGTGATGTGTTCAGCTAGAACTGGTGTGGTGGCTTAGGTTGTTGGTTTAGTGGAGGTGGGTGAGGGTGCAAGGATATAATCATGGCGGCGAAAAATGGTGATGGTGTTCAGCTAAAACTAGTGTGGTGGCTTAGGTTATTGGTTTTGTGGAGGTTGGATAAGGAAAGGAAAATGGTGATGATGTGCGCCGGAGATGAAGGCGGAAGGAATATGAGTGGTTTCGTCGACAAAAATTGCGACAACGTCAACAACTTGGGCACTGAAACAGTGGGAATGGGAGAAAATGTAATAGGTTTTACTTAAAAGATTATTAAATTTTTATTGTTTTACCTTTAATTAAATAATTTTGATTAATAATTTTAAAAATAATAATGACATGACATTAATATATCTGATGTGGATATGACATGTCATTTATGTAAAAGAGAGTCAGCTACACACGTGGTTGAAGGGGGTTTAAAAGGCTCATTTTGATTGAGTTTAAGAGTTCAGTTGACAAATGATTAAGTAGAAGGGTTCACAATACAAACGCATACAAATATAAGGGTCGACCAGACCCTTTTGCCTTAAAAAAATTGTCGGTTATTGTGCGATGCCAAAAGTGCAGACAACACAACGGGAATGTAATGAGTACTCTGATCGCATAAATAAAAAGAATGTTAGAATTTAGGGGGCAATTATACGGTCGAAAGTGCAGATAACATAAAGAGAACAATGGCATGATTGATGCACAATTTCCCAATTCTTCTACTTTTTAGGAAAACGATCATAATTTTTTTTGTAGAAAAATCTGAATGACAGATGATTTGATGGAATAAAAATTAGACTCGTAGACCTTTAATTTGTTATATAATGGACATATAACTTTTTATATTCTAGGATAAATATATGTTTGAAGTTGACTCTTGTATGAAAAATTAATCGATAGAAAAACTTTTAGCTCAACTTTATATTTAAGTTCTCTCATGACCTTGATTCATACCCAATACACCTTCCATACCTAAGACTCCACTTTTACAACCAAGTACAAACAATTTCACTGGGTTCAAATCCATTTGTGTACCTAAAATGGTTCAATATAGTCCAAAAGTACTAGGTGTTGCAGAATTATTGCTATCACTAATTGATTAATAATATCCATGTGCCCAAAATGATAGACAAGTTCGATTTGAGTATTTATCGATCGAATTGATCTACATGCTTCAAAGTGATAAAACACATATGCTAATAAATGAAAGTATTTTAAAAATAGATTTACATGATTGAAAATAAATGACATGATTAAGGTGAAGTAACCATTTAGTTCATAGTCACTAAATGAACAACTCTAATTGTTAAAGGTCGTTAATAGTTAAAGGAAACAATAATATTTAAATTGTTAATGTTGAAGATGGAGGAAGCTGATGATTAAAACATGTCAAAGGAACAAGTCCAGCGAAGCTAACCGACGTGTTTACAGCACACGAGTTTACAACACTACTGTAGAAGTAAATCACACTAGGATTAGATTACTTATATCGACTAGGCTGCTACTTATTGTACTAGCTGAAGTCGACTATGATTAGATTACGACTAGGATTATATTTCAACTAGGATTAGACTATTTATAATTGTTTTATTATTATAGTAGTAACAAATATTGTAGTAGGACTCTAAGTATAGTTAACTTAGGACTCTACAATTGTCTCCTTATATAAAAAGTATGTACTCAACAATTTTATTAATCAATACAATCATTGTTTTCTCTAATCCTAGATGTGAGATTTTTACATAGTATCAGTGCTTAAAAACTTTCCCAAAAATTACACGATAAATTGCAATGGTCCCTTCTAACAATACTATGTCGATCTCCTCACTTCACCAACTCATTGCCGCTTGCGCCATTAAACTTAAGCCAACAAAATATCTCATATGGAGGACACAAATATCTCAATTGATTCAGGAGATGAAACTAACATATCTCATCACAAAGAATGAACTAACTAAAAGTAGTTGTTCCACTAGATAGGCTTCTAGGGAAGTTGCAGCGGTTGAGAAGGATGCAAAAGATAGTGGTACCATTGATGATTGGAAGAAGAAAAATGTGTTACTAAGGAGTTGAATCTCAGTCACCTTGACCGAAGAAAGCATGTACCTAATTGTGGGCCGCTCAACTGCCAAAGAGATGTGGGAATGCTTGGAAAAAGCTTATCTTCAAGCAACAAAAGATAAAAAGTTTCAACTTAAACAACAACTACAAATTGTTGGGCTATGAACCAAAAAGACTGATGAATACATTAAGGAATTCAAAGGCATACGTGATGGCCTTGCAGCTATTCACAAACTTGTGGATGAAGATAACAAAGTAATTAATTTTGCAAGAGGTTTAGGTCTCAAATATAAGATCTTCAGGACTTTTATATTAGGTAAGACACCATATCAAACCCTTAATCAATTTGTTAATGCTCTCACGGGTTTTGATATAAGGGAAGATGAAGAAGAGGTGCCACAACAAAACCATAACATAGTATTATCTGCTCAAGAAGGAGGAGGAAGATGAAACAACAACATCAACTCCAGAGAAACAGGTTTCACGGCTGTTGGACAAGGAACAGGTTCTCAGAACACTCAATATGGATCAGGTTCTCCAAATAATCAAAAGTTTCCCAAGTGGAAATAAGGGGAGAAATAGTATTGAGTCATGTCAAATCTGTGGTAGGAATTATCATATTGCGCTTAAGTGTTTTTACTAGTGGGACTACTCATATCAATCTGTAGATAAACTATCACAAGCAACGACTTAACATTATATTCATACCAAAGCATTGGCAAAACAAGTTTTTGATGGGTATTCAAAGCAAGCTAGGTTAACTGTTCCTCTACTCTCTAGTTTGAGGGGAAGTGTAGAAGATGAAGAAAGCTGATGATTGAAACATGTCAAAGGAACAGGTCCAACGAAACTGACTGACGTGTTTACAACACTGTTGTAGAATTAGAGTCACACTAGGATTAAACTACTTATATATATCGACTAGGCTGCTACTTATTGTATTAGCTGAAGTCGACTAGGATTAGATTACGATTAGGATTATATTCCACCTAAGATTAGATTATTTATAATTGTTTTATTATTATAGTAGGACTCAAAGTATAATTAACTTATGACTCTACAATTGTCTCCCCATATAAGGAGTATGTACTCAATAATTTTATTCATCAATACAATTATTAATGATTTCTCTAATCCTAGACGTGAGAAGACACAAATAATTATTGACGTAATAACGACATAAAATTATCATTGGCATAACGACACGAGTAATCGTGGACATAATAACGACATTGGCATAATGTCATGAGTAATCGCGGGCATATGTAACGACAAAAAATAATTGTTGACATAATTACCCCTAGGTCATAGTCGCTTAACTAACTAATCTAACGGTTAAATGTTGTTAGTAATTAAAGAAAACACTAGTAACTAAATTTTAGTCTACTTCAATCAGATTCTCAAATTGTTGATATAACTACACAAATAACTGTTGACATAATAACGACATAAATTGATCATTGCATTATAACGTCATGAAATGATTGTTAACATAACGACACAAATAATCATTGACAAACGACACGAGTAATCATTAACATAGTAACACTGTAAATTGATCGTTGACATTGCAACGATAAAAGATGATCGTTGACACAATTACCATGAGTTCTTAATTAGTCACTTTACCAACTAATCTAATAGTTAAAGGTCATTAGTAAGTAAATGAAATAATAATAATAATAACAACTAGGCTTAACAGTTAAAAGATCGTTAATAATTAAAGAAAACTATAATAACTAGATTTTCTTCCAATTCGATCAGATTTTCAAATTATTGACATAATGACGCAAATAACTGTTGACATAAAATGATCATTGGCACTATAACATCATAAAATGATCATTGACATAACAATTTGAACAATCGTTGATATAATAATTACGACGTAAATTAATCGTCGACATTGTAACTATAAAATTATTCATTGCTATAATTACGGCGAATTCTAAATTAGTCACTTAACGAATTAATCTAACTATTAAAGGTCGTGAGTAATTAAAGGAAACAATAATACCTAGGTTTTCTTCCCGCTTTAAAATTTTAAATCATTGATATAACGTCGTGAATGATTGTTGGCTATCTTTTTTAATTAATTACGCCATACTAACTAATAACTACATAAATTATCAAACTAAAAACTCATATAGTTATAATTGTCCATAATATTGATCATCATAAACAAAGAAAATAGCTAGATATTTGTTATTTATAAAAAATGTTCTGCTTTCATAATTTTTAAGTCATGTGATATTTTAAACTTGAAACGGTCGATAGTTCCTAGGTAATAAAATAACAAAAGAGAATCAACTAATGAGGTTAAAAACGGGTGTTTCTGAGCAAATTTTGAAACCTTTCTCAACCAACTGATTTTGTTTTCTTCAAGTAACAACACATTTGATGTAACATACGTGTGACTAATTGCACAAATCATGTTTACCTTTTTTTTAAAAAAAAAAAAAGAATAAAAGTATTCACCCAATCTCGACAAATAATGCATTTTGTTAATAGGTAATTCAATTTTCATCCAATGTAAATTCATTTCATTTTTTATATTTAAATACTGAAACTGATTTTTCAAAAAAAAAAAGAAAAATAACAATTTATCGTCATTAAAATGTTATATGCACTCAACGTCATTAAAATGTTATATACATTCAAAAGCGTGACATAGTTCAGTAACAATTACTTGTTACTCGTGTTATATATGAATTTATGGAGAAATAGATGTTTTTTTTTTAAAAATAAAATAATATCTTCTTTTTTGATAAAATATTCCTTTTTTTTACCTCATTATTTTTGATGTATAGCTAGCTTCCAAATGACAGGTGTATTCTGTGAATTTGTAATGAGTAGTTTTCTGTTGTTTTGTGAGTGTGTTTAGTATTTATTAAGGTGCTAACCCAAGGCAATATTGCTCATTAGGCACGTAGCAAAAAAGAGAGCTATTTATTTTACTAATATAAAACTCTCTCTTTTTCTCAAAAAATGATGAACAATCAACTCACCTTTTGGTATGGCTTCCAGTTTTTCATTCATTCAAGTTGTTTATTAGTAGTATTCTTTTTAATTAATACAAACTTACGTTGAAAGCTGCATTTATTTTTTTACATTTTCTTACTAAAAGAATGTTAGTGCTAAAAAACATTCTTGCAGGGAACTTTCAGACTTCCATGGTTCTACTTTTGTGAAGTCCAAGTTTATTCCAAGTCTGCCTGGTAATTTTCTACAAAAAAAAAATATATAAATTAATTAGTAGCCAAATTTTCTTGATTCACACACATGAAAATGGATGTTTTTTTAAGTAGCTAAACAATAAAAATCTATCATTAATAACAAGGTTTTATCAAAAGATCATGTTATGCTACGGGCAATTGATTTTGTAGCTAAATCATTTTTTTAATATATGTTTTCAAAGTTTTTTATGTCTTTATTTTACGTTTTGCAAACCAAATCTTTTGTGCTTTGATGTGCACAACAGCACAAGTACTTCTCGAGCTTTAATTAGTGTTATTTGATCTCTCTCTTTTTTCTTATCTTTTCAATTTTGTAACTAAAGCAAACTTGTTACAATTCAGTGAATCTTTTTGTTTTGGTATATAGAATTTTAAGGGTGTGTTAGATACAAATGAAAATATTTTTCAATTTTTCGTTACTCAAATTTTTTGATAAACATTTTTTTTTTAGAAAAATAATTTTTTTTAAGGTGAAAAAAAATAACTTCTCTACTAATAAAACAAATCTTCATAACTGACGTATATCATCTTTTTCCTACCTGCCATCCCGTCTCCACCATCCCACCCCCATAGCTCTCATCCCCACCACCCTACACACTACCTTCACCCTTGAGCACCCCCCGCCCCACCCCCGTAGCTTCCAGCTCCATTACCCCACACCTTACCTTCCACCCTCTACATTCATAGGGTTTCGCGTACCAAACACAAGATCCACATTAAGAAAATCAGTGGAAAACATTTTTTTTTCGTACCAAACACATCATAAACTCATGTTTTTTTCTTCTTTTGGTTGCATTTTTGTTGTGTTACCCCTTCTCATGGATTGTTTATATGTATGTATAATCATAATGATAATAAAACTTGTATATATGAATTTTGTGTGACAGATGGTCTAAGGTTGGACTCTCATACATCTTCATGGAAAATTTAGCTGAGCAAAAGGCAGAAACTATAAAAAGGGTCATTGATACTACAGTAAATGTGGGGAGAAAAGAAATTCTAGATGGGTTTAGGGCACGATCACGTGTCGTAATTGAGAAAGAAGTTGTTGCTACTACAAGCTTGACTCATGGTTTTATTAACTCTCTGCAACCTTGTCTTTTGGCTTCCTCCAAACCCTTACCAACTATGAGTTTGACTCCCTTTGCTAAGTGCGTCAATCATGGTCATGCCGCCTACATTTCACTTGAAGATGTTCAAAATTCTGAGAACTACACTCGCCTTGTGATTCATTCTCCTAGATACCGAGTTATTCATCGGTAGAAATTTACTGGATCTCTGTCTATTTTAATACTATATATCTCGATCTCTTTCTGATACTCTGAATATATTATATAAATACAAGTACATGGACTGTGAGTTGGAGTTTCAGGAGGATGTTGAAACTCTTCGTAATACTCTTCGTCAAAGAGCAGAACAACAAAATCATGTGCATTTGCTGGGATATAAGGAAAAATATATGCAGCGCGAAATACGGAGATGCAAAATCTGCAAAAAGAGCCTAGAGCATGAAGGAATCTTCTTCCACAGGTAATATATATATACATGCGTATAAATTTATATATTGGATCATAATAATAAATACTATATGTTTGTGGTTGAGCAGAGATACGGAGTTTTGCAGCTCCGAATGTAGATCTAATGATGTGGTGCCTTACTTTGAACAGCGGGTGCCGGTGCAAGGATGAATGATGAGAGCTCGGAAGTGAAAGTGGAGTTTTACATTATATTGGGGATAGCCGCTGATCAGCTTATGGACATTCATATCCTTTTTTTTTTTTTTTTTTTTTTTTAATGTTAATTTAAGTTATGTAATGTTAGTTAAGAAGAAGAACATCTAGTCTGCCTAAAAGGGTCACTGCATGCATGTTTAATTTTTGCAGTTGATCAATATATGTTCTTCTCGTTTATTTCCAATTCCGTTCAGTTTGTATGAAAACTTGGTTTGTAATGTCTATTAAGTACTTTTTTAATTGCTTGAATCCTTTCATTGAATGCAACATATAAAGGCCATTGATAGTCAACGGTATTGTGCAGGAGCTAGCAAAGTAATTAATAAACTTCTTTTTAGAACCACAACTCAGTGAAGTAGGCGACAACTGCTATTAGGGTCTATCTTAAGGCATTGGCTCTCTAAAAAAAGGATTTCCTATCGTTGCATGACGATAAATTAGGGATTTATAACATTGTTTGTTTAAATTGAAATAGGTACATTCATATATACGGAAGGAGATGACAATATACACTAGTTGTAATAAAGAAGTTAGAACAAAGTTTTTTAACCCTAAGAACCAAGTTCAAAACATTTTCCTCGGAGAAATAGGACTATTTTTCCTTTTAAGAAAAAAAAATAAAAATCAATTATAATAAATATTTTGTTGTACCTTAAAAAAAATTCCAATTAAGATCAAGTAAACGCCAACATAAATGACCTCAATAAAGATGTTTTCTTACCCAATTTAATTTAATCTTTTTGTTGTCCAATTTCAGCTCTAAAAAAAAATAAAACGAAAAAATAGGGAATCGCTTAAATTTTTTTAATTTATTTTTTAATAAGAAAAACTCATTTGAGACTTAATGGTGTGGAACACATATGGTATTTTTGTTACTTCTTTTAAGTGAGCCATTTTAGATCGAGTATTGTCAGTTGATCTAGAAGTGCTTAATTTGTACAACAAAATTACTCCAAACCTAAGGGACCATTTGATTAAAAAGGATGAATATAAATTAGAATACTTAAGATGATTTTAGTTTGTCACAATTTTTACAAGTTAAACAATTAAAGGTATATCTACTACATATGTGAATCATGTGATCTCACGAGAGAATTAGGCGGATATATATTGAATTAGATTTTAAAAATTTATTGGACTAAAAATTTTGAATCAAATTTTAAGAATTTATCTTTAAAAATAATAATTCAAATTTTCAAAAACTGGTTCAGATAGTTGA